>JAXIVJ010008602.1:0-54823 GCA_036785665.1 Chirona hameri
GAAATGCATTTTATGCGAACTATCTGATTGATTCCTAGGTTTCGTAGATGATAGGCATAAACATGTTTGATAGCACATCTTCATGCATTAGTATCTGAATGTCACATACCTCAATTATATCATTCGCATGTTAAATCGCTGATTCAAATCGGCCTGACCTTGTATCACACTTTTTTAGAGATGAAACCATGTGCATATCACATCAACGGTGACAGTTCTAAGAAAAGCAGTCGCTACTCGCTGATTTCAGCTTGATATGTAAAGGTTTGAGATTATATTTATATTTTAGGTTGTGTAAGAGCAGAAAATAGCAAACAGAATATCCGTTATATTGTGACGCTCCTTGTGACCACATGGTGTCCCTTTCCCTTCTCTCACCGTTTAGTTTATTTCATATGTTTTAGTGACTGCTCAGTATCTTTTTAAAACATCTCGAATCAAGGACCAACTAAAGCGTAGGTATATGATGCGACTTTTTTAGCGTCAGATATTGATGAAAGCCTCTGTATTTAATCCTTCGATTATGTTCTCATATCAAAACGGGGAGCGGGCTTATGTAAGCTGATCATAAATTACGTTACCACAGACTCCGGGAACTTTAATTTGTATCTAATAACATGTGTGACCAAGTATGTACATACATTGTACAAGAGTGTAGTTATCTCGCGCCGTGCCGGAGGGGGGGGGGGGGGGGGGGGGGGGGGGGGGGGGTTATACGCTCCCTCTAAGGTGTTTCTAGGATATCAGGAAAACGGCAACGCTCAGCGCGGCCGTTTTAGGCACAGGTGTTTCGGCATCAATTACCCACATTGTGTGAAATTCTTGATCTCGGGTCATCTCAGGTCAGGTCACCAGGCCAGGTCACGTGACTCCACCTCCAAAAAGTTTGCGGTCGTACCACATCCGCAGTTTTTGGCCGATCGGTTTCAAACTTACAGGATTTCATAAGGTTATAGATACCTACAATTTGCATATGTCGGATTTTGATATCGGTGACCTAATGTCGGGTCAATTTCGTGACCTCCATGATTTGACTTTTGATAAGTCAATGGGGAAATATTCAAATGCTTCCTATTCCGGGGATACGCATGCTATCAGTCCAATTGTTTCTGGATCATGTTATAATAGGCCATTCTTGATGATCCAGGTGCAATTTTTGTTCCGTTTCAGCCGAGGTCATCCGATCATCCAAGGTCATACAGGGTCAGCGAGCCAAGGTCATCCGAGGTCACCAACACCTTTTTGTCAATAACTCTGGACCGAATAAAGACAGAGAAGTAAAACTGGCACCAATGTGTTTGTCTTGTCGAGACACGTCTTTTAATTTGCAACATGACCTACTTAGGTTACCACTTGACCTTGACCTGAGGTCAAATTTCTAAGTTGACCTAACCTAGTCAACATGAATATGATACAAAGTGCCTTGACGAGACAAACACGTTGGATTCACAATTATTGTTTTATCTTTATTATGTACAAAGTTATTTGCGAAAAATAGTTTTGCCAAGAAATAGTCTTCTTGACTTTTGATGACCTCTGGACTGAGTCTGGAACCTACACTATTGACCTGAGCTAAAATGTGACGAACCAAATGCAATTGCATTTTTCAAGGGCTTTCAATTTTTTCCCGTTTGTTCCCATCTATCATAGTATCACATCTATCGTAGATAATGTTCAAGAATCCTTCCAACGCGACCTAAACATAATTGAAAACTATGGCAGGCAATGGGCCATAACTTTCAGTCCTGCGAAAACTATCTGCCAGACTTTCAGCAACAATTCCCGACACCTCTCACCGACACTGACTTTTGCTGGACAAACAATCCCGACGACAGACTCACACACAAACACTTAGGACTCACTCTGTCAACAGACCTCCGATTCCACAACCACGTTAACGAAATAATTCACGAAGTCAACATTGCACTTAGCCCTCTCTACAAATTTGCCTCCAAACTACCACGCCCACTATTATAAAACATATACACGACGTACATACGACCTTATTTCGACTACTGTGACGCCATCTTCGATGGACATCTCACAGCTTACGACGAACGCAGACTAGAAACACTGCCAAACAGCGCTGCTAAACTTGTTACCGGGACATATTTTAGAACTTCCACTGACAAACTTAGACTCGAGCTTGGTTGGGACCGACTAACAACTCGACGAGAAATGCATCGACTAACGCTCTTCTGGCACCTATCCAGATGTACGTTCGTTCCAGACTATATCAAACAAACTTTTCCCCAACCACGACACACCGACACAGTTAGGACACTCAGAATTCGAACACTTTGACGCTTCCTTATAACAGAACCTCACGATTTCAAAAATTGTTCATACCTGACAATACTCGTAAATGGAACAAATTACCACCGACAAGAGACCTCAGTCAGTCCCAGTGTACAGTCCCAACAATCATCACGAACCTTCAAAAAGAGATCACAGCTTTGTTGGAAGCAAGGGCCGGCCAGGGGTGGTAAAGTGTTCTGTCCTATGGATAAGGTCGGGGACAAAATGTTCCTTCTCATGAAGTACTCGGGGGTCAAAATGCCAGAAAAAATCATTACTATGTAATTTCTGTGAAAATGTACTAAGCGATCATGTCCTTAGAAATACTGATCGTCAAAACCACTTCAGATGTATTATTCACTTAACCATCGTATTCATCACGTCAGTATGTATGTACATTTACTTTCTTTTATTAGCAGTTGCGTTTCAGCTCTTGATTGCCAATAATAATACATCACATTACAACAAAAAATCCGAGGAAAAAAAATCCGGACGATAGATTCAACACGTGGATTCACTGAACCAAAAATGCACCTGGGTCTTCAAGCATGGTCTATAATAACATGATCCAGAAGGAAATGGGCTGATATGCGTATCCTCAGAATAGGAAGCATTTGAATATTTCCTCATTGATTTATAATGGGGAGGTCACGAAATTGACCCGCGCTTAGGTCACCGATATCAAAAATCCGAGATAAACGAATTGTAGGTACTATTATCCTTATTAAATCCTGTAAGTACCAAATCGATCGGCCAAAAACTGTGGCTGTGGTACGACCGCACATCATTTTGGAGGTGGGGTCACGTGACCTGGCCTGGTGACCTGACCTGAGATGACCCGTGGTCAATAATTTTACAATATGTGGGCAATTGAGGTCTTAATGGCTGTGCCAAAAACGGCGGCGCTGCGCGCAGCCGTTTTTTATAACCTCGAAAAACCTTAGGGGAGGCGTCTAAATGCCCCACCCCGGCACAGCACGGGAAATCCGGACAGTCGATTCCCCCAGGGTCGGGCCGGGGTGCTAGTGCATTTTCAATGGAGGTCCACTGTCAGGACAGTGGATTTCACTGTCCTGGGAGCCCAACCCTTTAACTCGAAAACTAAAAGAGCTAGAAAGGCGCGGAAAAAAGTGTTCCAAAGGTCCCGACAAGTGCATTCGAAGGTATAATAATGTTTTCCCCTAAAGTCAATATTGAGGTCACCAGGGGTCATCAAAGGTCAGATTTGCAAGTTTTAGGACTTCGCTCTAGAAACCCCCAGATATCACAGGAACTATGATAGCTAGGAACAAACAGAAAAATCAATAGAAAGCTCTTGAAAAATGAAATAGCCAAAGTGTCCTGAAATTTGAGCTCAGGTTAAAAGTTTAGGCTCCAGAACTCATCAAATGTCAAAAAGTATTTTTTTTTAAAAACGTTTATCACGAATAACTATTTACCTAATAACGACAAGGCAATGATTTTGACGCCATCGTGCTTATCTCGTCAAAAAGCCTTTCCTCATATTAGTGTTGACCAGGTCAGGTCAACTTACAAATGTGACCTCAGGTCAATGTCAAGTGGTGGTGACTCAAGTAGGTCATGTTGCATATGGGAAGACGTGCCGCGACGAGATAAACACATTGGTATCAGTTTCACTTCTCTATAGTCATTATGTCGAGCGTTATTGACATAAAACTGTTGGTGACCTCGGATGACCTCTGCTGACCCTGTAGGGGTCACTGAACAAAAAGGACACCTAGTTCATCAAGAATGTGCTATAATAACATGATCCAGAAGGAATTAGACTGCTATCTTGCGTATTCTTAGAATAGGAAGCATTTTAATATTTCCCCTTAGACTTACAATGGAGAGGTCACGAAATTAAACCGACCATAGGTCGCTGATATTAAAATCCAAGATAAACGAATTGTAGATATATGTGACCTTATGAAATCCTGTAAGTGTAAAACCGATCATCCGAATATTGTGACTGTGGTACGACCACAAGTTTTTGGGGAGGTGGGGTCACGTGACCTGGTTTGGTGACCTGACTTAAGATGACCCGAGTATTTTTGTTACATAATGGGGAAAATTGATGCACAAACAGCTGTGCCAAAAATGGCGGCGCTGCGCTTCGCCGTTTTCCCGCTATCTGCGAAAAACCTGAGTGGGTGTCTAACCTCCCCGGCATGGCGCTGGTTAAAATATAGGGATGATGTGAGCATGCAGCCAGGTGTTAGGATATTCGTGTGAAGTAAAAAATGACCCCAGCTGTGCTGGGGTCATTTTTGTATGTGCCACTTTTGGTCGGGGCCACTCAAAGCACTTTTACCACCCATGAGCAAGGCATCCGCCGAATGATTACACTCTCGGCTCCAAACGTGGTAATACACGCAACTACAGCTAGGAAATTCAGATATAAATGCACACCTGTTAAAAAAAAAATCCCACACCCACACTGCCAATGCGGACACAGAACAGAAACCACATTGCACTTCATGTTACACTGCCGACTTTACGCGCCACTCAGACAAAGTCTCTTTCAAAACATCTCCACAGAACTAAACACTGACTTCACTCACTTCACTACCACCAAACAATACGACACACTTATACATCGGATAAACATCGGCACTTCAAATTCCCAGAGGGTAGCACATCTTTTCCAAAAACATATTCCCGACACCAAAGTTTCCGTTCAAATTAGCAGAGGAGCTCGGCACGCGCGGGAGCGAAGCTGTTGCTGCGGTCATTGACTTAACAATGCACATGATGGTCAGGTGTAGAAGTTAAAAATGTTGCGTGGGAGATGGTGCCTCGTTATAGGCCAAGTGTGCCTTTGCACCATCTCCCCACTACCCACTGTTGTTATTGTTTGGCTTCCAATAAATGTTTGTTGTTGTTGTTGTTGTTGTATCATAGTTCCCGAGATATGTGGGGTTTCTGGAGCGAAGTCCTAAAACTGGAAAATCTGACCTTTGATGACCTCTGGTGACCTCAATATTGACCTGAGCCAAAAATGAGCGAAATTGTTTCAAAATGATCTGTGATGAGCTTTCTAACGGTATGTTGGTTTTTGTCTACATCCAGGAGCCGAGTTCCAGGGGGGGGGGGGGGGGGTCGCGTCGAAACGCCCCCGCCCCCAGGGTGGTCAAAATGCAACTTTTTCTCCGGCCATCTGCTGTCAGGTCTCATATGGATATTTATGGTCTAAATATCGGAAATGCAAAAAAAATCAGTTAATTTCATTAAGATCTTCTACCCACGCACTCGCATCAAAGATCGGCCTTTATTGACGTATTCACACACGTTATCCCGCCATTGACTGGGGAAGGGTGATTACGCTCCCTGATGCATTTCCGTAATAGCTAAAAAACAATGGTTCGATCAACGTGAAACTTCGTACACCTTCTTCTACATCAATTCTAGGTCATCTGTTAAAAAAATAAAGAGATTTCGTCGAAAAAAATCGAGTTATAGCGAATTTAGTGACGTCACTACACACGAGTTTTACACAAAAATCAGCTAAACTTTAACAGACCGTGCAAATGCCATATTTTAAGAAAAATCCAATTCAAAAGCGTCAAAAGATAGAAAATGACATGTCAAGCTCGAATTTCAAGTTTTTGTTTTGTTTTTTACCCCCCAAAAAAGCAAAAGTAAACAAATAAAAAATGTCTGCAAAATCAAATTTTTCAAAGATATTCAAAAACCGGAATATATGTCAGAGAACCACATATGGGCAACTACCATACCAAATTTTAAAATGATATCACTATTTTGATCGACTTATGGCATATAAAGTATGGGTAACTCATGACGTCATATTTTGAAATTGCGTTTCTTGACTTTTATTGACCAGATACTGACAAATAAAGGCCAGCACTGTATTTCTGAGACAGATCTAGAAACATGCTTTTTTCATTTAGATTTATCAATTTCAAATTTTGACCTTCAGTGACCTGAACTTGACCTGAGCTTGACACTAACATCACGTAAATGAAGTCAGGTGGTAAAATCAGTAGTACTTCTCATATATAGCTTTGTGGATGAGCGCGACAAAATTCACAGTTTGTGGCCGAGACGAAGTCGAGGCCTCAAACTGTGAATTTTGAAGCGCGAGTCCTGAAAGCGATTTAGGGTGCGATCGGCAACACGACGAATTCGCTCTCCGACGAATCCAACAAATTCGCTCTCCGATGAATCCGCTGTCTCGTGCGTTCTGTAACAACACAATTATCCGCCGGTTTTGTCACTGCTGCGCTGTGTCATGGTTTGTGTAGTTATAGGGCCTTGGTTTGTGTGGTTATTTTACTTGTTTTCAGAAATCACGATACTTTGAACTTTGTCAGTACTCAGCAACACTGCAGTCAATACAGCAATACTTCAGATGACGTTATGGCACACTGAAAAATAAATTATCCCTCCCGACGACTGGTTTGAAAATTTGCGCTTCGACGGAGCGAATTCGTCGGGCCAATTCGCTCGTTTGCAGATTCGTCGCGTTGCCGAACACAAACTGAGCGAATATTCGCTGACGGACGAATCACCGGGGAATTCATCGTGATTAAGGCGAATTCGTCGTTTTGCCGATCGCACCCTCAGTCAAATGCTTTATTTGGCCTCCAAAAATACCTCTGCAGCGTGACCTTGCCAAAATTCCCGAGGCTATAACTCGAAAACCTGATTAGATCGAGCTAATATTGCCACAGCTGAATTCAGGACCCAAGATAACCATACAGACCAATGTTGAACACAAAGTGAGAGATGAGTATGAACATTGGGGAAAACAAATTGTCGAAATGTCGTGGAATGCCCCAGCTGTGGAAACTTTCACTTAACAATATCAGTGAGAACTTGGGGGCTATATGAGAACTTGGGGGAATCAGTGGGCTAAAGAGCAGCAATACGGAAATCCCTTGAGTGTCAACTTCACTTCATGGTTGGAGAATGATAGAAGGTATGTTTTGTTCTTCATAAATTGCTATAAATATATTAATAATACAATACAATGCATATAAACAGAATTGCGAGGGTACCGTACGGGCACAACTTTGTTGTCATAATATAAAGCGGCATAAAAAGCATAAGGCTAAGTTGTACTTCCTTTTGGTAAGTTACCTCTTGTCTTTTCCACGCCACTGCATAAGTTCAACCGAAATAGAGTGTCAAGAAACATTTGAGAACAAAAGCTGAAATGGTAAAGTGACATTATATCAACTACAGGGTGTTTCATAAAGAATGTCAATTTTAAAATCGAAAGTACAAGTAGTACAAATAGTCGAATCACGTGCAAATTTACAAGTATTGTTGGAAATTGTTGGACATTTTGATTTCCAACACGTGATTTTTGGTTAAGGGTGCGATCGGCAACACGACGAATTCGCTCTCCGACGAATCGAACGAATTCGTTCTCCGATGAATTCTCTGTCTCGTGCGTTCTGTAACAACAAAATTATCCGCCGGTTTTGTCACTGCTGCGCCGTGTCATGGTTTGTGTAGTTATATGGCATTGTATCAACGTTGTGTAGTTATTTTACTTGTTTTCAGAAATCACGGTACTTTGAACTTTGTCAGTACTCAGCAACACTGCAGTCAATACAGCAATACTGGAGATGACGTTATGGCACACTGCAAAAGAAATTAGCCCTCCCGACGACTGGTTTGGAAATTCGCGCTCCGACAAAGCGAATTCGTCGGTCGAGTTCGCTCGTTTACAGATTCGTCGTGTTGCCGAACACAAACTGAGCGAATATTCGGCGTCCGACGAATCACCGACGAATTCGTCGTGATTACGGCGAATTCGTCGTGTTGCCGATCGCACCCTTAGTGTACATCTGCAGCAAGCGATGGATACAAATCAAGTCTCGACAATTTGGCTTAGTCACGTGGCCTACTGACCATAAACTCCAGGTCACGTGACCTGCTGACCATTAACTCCAGTTTATGGACTCCCGACCATAAATCAATATGTTTTAAGCTTTTTCACAAAAGTACGTGAGTCAATGGTGAACAAACTTCAGCGGTACACAATGGATATTTATGGTCTATAGATGGGAAATGCAAAAATCAGCCCATTTCATTAAGATCTTCTACCCGTGCACTCGTATCAAAGGTCCGCCATGATTTACGTATTCACACACGTTATGAATTTCACGGGACTCTGACATTCGGGCGTTTAAGCAAATTTCGGCGGCTATGAAGAGCCATATCAACGTCCATAGATCTTGCGGGAAGGTGCTATATCAGCAAATTATCCCCCAAAGGACGGGGGGCAGTTTAACACTCCCTTACCTTTGTAAGTCGCCTATGTATAGATCAGAGTTCGTCACGGGCCGGGCTGGCCCTATGGGCCATGGGCCGGGCCTGGGCTGGGCCTGGGCCGGGCTTCAACTTTAAGGAAATCACTGGGCTCTGGACGGGCCTGGGCTGAGCATGTTGAAGTAATGTGCGCAGGCTCAGGTCAGAGCTTAAACATATTTTAACCAGCAGTTCACTTCCACAGCAACACACTGTTGCTGTGGCTGTGTTTTTTGTGTTTTTGGTTAGCATAGTTGGTTCATTGTTTCACATTTATAGTATACAAGTAAATATGCTATGATTTTGTTGTTGAAAATAATGACATGCTTAATCTGAACGGGCCGGACGGGGCCTGGGCCTCAAATTTATGAATTTGAGTGGGCCTGGTCCGGGCCTGGGCTTGGTGTTCATGGGCCCGGGCCGGGCCGGGCTGGGGGTTGGTGGACCAGTGACGAACACTGGTATATATGTACACGGGCGGGCTACGGATTTCATACGGCGTGTTGTTTTTGCCTTCTCCATACGTATTCGAAGCGAATTGCCTTGTCTTCTCAGATTTGTGCATATTTAGTAGTCCCGACCCCTGCTATCTCGTCTCTGTTGCACCGAGAACGGCGCAATGCGGCGCCAAATATAAATACACGTTTTGTATATCGTCAACATTCGAACGCCGCGACTGACATAGAACGTTTGGCGCATTTTTCCGGACAAGTAACTGCATAGGTCAGTTTATTGGTGTTATTGTTGACAATCGCCCTCTCAGACCAGCCTGGGGTTCGCTCATGACTGGCAATGGTTCTGTCTGGTCTAAACATATCTGAAAGGGCCTTAAACCATCTAAGGACTCCTCATGCCGAACGAGAGCCCCTCAGGCCGACCGAGGACCCTCAGGCTGTCCACGGGCCCTCTCAAGATGACCAAAGGTCTCGTCAACCGACCGAGTTCCCTTCAAGTTGAGCAAGTGTCCCCAAGCCAACCTAGACCCACTCAGGCCGACTGAAGGTCCCCGAGTCGGCCAAGGTCCCCCTCAAGCCGACCGAAGCCCCTCAGGCTGTCCAGGAGCCATCTTAAGATGACCAAAGTCTCGTCAAACCACCGAGTTCCCTTCAAGTTACCAAAGGGCCACCTCAAGCCGACCTAGGGCCCCTCAGGCCGACTGATGGCTCCCAAGCCAACCGAGGCCAACTCAAGCCAAGCCAAATGAAACCGATTGAGGTCTCCCCAAGCCGACCGAGGGCTCCCTCATGCCGACCGAGGGCATCTCAAGCCGAACAACGACCCCTCAAGGCCAACAGAGCGCGCCTCAGGCCGCCCAAAGGCCCCTCAGGCTAACCAAGGACCACCTCAAGCTGATCCAGTACCCCTCAGGCCAACCGATTTCCCCTTCAGGTCGACCGAGAACACCCTCATGCCGACCAAGGGCTCCCTCAGACCGACAAAGGACCTTCATGCTGACCGAAGGCCCCTCAAGCTGAATGAGGACCGTCAGGCCGACTGAGGACTTTTAAACCGACTGAGGGTCCTTTCAGGCCGACTGAGGGCCTCTCATGTCGACTGAGTGCCCCTCAGGCCGGCAGAGGGCTTCCTCAGGGCGAACAAGGCCCCTCAGACCTTCCAAGGATCCGCAGGCAGGCCGAGCGGCTCCCCAAGCCAATCCAGTTGCCCTGAGGCCGAATAAGGGTCCCTGAGACCGTCCAAGGGCCCCCTCAGGAAGATCGAGAGGCACCTCCAGCCGACTGAGTTCCCCTCAGGCCGAACAAGGCCCCCTAAGGCCTACCGAGGGCCCCTCACGCCGACCTCGGTTGCCCTCCAGGAGAGGAACATTGTTGTATGGGTTATTTTCCTCGTAAAATTTGATAGTGATAGTCATTTTACCACCTGACTTCATTTCCGTGAAGTTAGTGTCAAGTTCAGGTCAAGTTCAGGTCACTGAAGGTCAAAATTTGAAATTGATAAATCGAAATTAAAAAGGCATGTTTCTAGATCAGTTTTGTCTCGGAAATACAGTGCTGGGCTTTATTTGTCAGTATCTGGTCAATAAAAGCAAAACAAAAACGAAATTTCAAAATATGACTTAATGAGTTACCCATACTTTATATATGCCATGTCAGTCAAAAATAGTGATATCATTTGAAAATTTGGTATGATAGTTGCCCATATGTGGTTCTCTGACATATATTCCGTTTTTTTAATATCTTTGGAAATTTTGATTTTGTAGGCTTTTTTACTTTTATTTTTATTTTGGGGGGTCAAAAAACAAAAAAATCCATAATTCGAGATTGCCATGTTGTAGCTATTTTCTATATTTTTGACGTTTTTGGATTGCATTTTTCTTCAAATATGGCATTTGTACGGTCTGTTAAAGTTTAGATGATTTTTGTGTAAAACTCGTGAAGTGACGTCACTAAATTCGCTATAACTCAATTTTTTTTGTTGACAAAGTTGCTTTATGTTTTCGCAGATGACGTAAAATTGATGTAGAAGAAGATACCTGAAGGTTCACGTTCATCGCTCCATATTAGTTTTTGAGCTATTATGAAAATGCATCAGGGAGGGAGGGCGTTAAACACCCCTCCCCCAGTCAATAGCGGGATAACGTGTGTGAACTGTGAATACGTCAATAAAGGCCAATCCTTGATGCGAATGCGTGGGTAATAATTATATCTTAATGAAATGAGCTGATTTTTGTCCGGCACGGCGAAGGTGGCGCCGAGCACCGGCATGACGCGGGTTATTGAGCCGCCGCTAACCCTCGCCCTACGGGAGCTTTTTCACCTTCGCCCTACGGGGGAGGGGGGCTGAAGGCCCCCTGTTAACTTCCAAACCAAGCAACTTAGAGCAATGCGGTAAGAACCAGCATATTGCCTGTCATGAGAGAATCTAACAGTAAGATATTTTTAGGTTTCAGGTCAACGGTTGACCTTCCAGGTCAAGTGAATGACCTAAGATTGACTACGTCCGGAACAGCGATTTTGCTGTCAGAAAACCTCAAAATTAAAAATGGATAAATGTAAATAATAGTTTTTAAATAATAGTTCCTAGACTAGTTTTGTCTCAGAAATACAGAAAAGGTAATGATTTGCTCGTATCTGGTCAAAAGAAGTTCAAAAAGTTATAAAAAATTACGTCATGAGTTTCTTACACTTAGGGAGCCATCACTCGGTCAAAAAAAGAGATATTGCTTTGAAATTTGGCTTGAGTATTTTCCATGCACAGTTATCTCACATATATTCCGTTCTTTTTTAACATCTTTGAAATTTTGATTTTGTGTCGATTTAACCAAAAACATGCAGTTTTTTATTTTAGGGGACAAAAACACAAAATTTCGGAAATCCGAGATCGTCATTTTCTATCTTTGCTGAATTACGTTTGCAATGTGCTTCAAAACTCAGTTTTCTACGATTTTTCAAACATTTATCGTTTTTCCACCAACAGGACGTCATCATCATTATCTCCCAAACTACTTAACCAATTTCAATGACATTTGTTACAGCATACGTATAATTGTTGTAAATTCAGCTACTCAAAATTTCAGCATGATGCGCCGCATGTGGAAAAAGTTATTCAAGAAAACCTCAGGGGGGGGGGGGGGGGGGGGGCTGTCATGCCCCCCGTACAGGGAGGGTTAAACCCGGCATTGACTGGGGTCTCAGCAAAACACCATTGACTGGGGAGGAGGGGCGTTACACGCCACCCTGGTTATCTTCCGAACCAATGATCGCAGCAAGATTCACAAGGCGGGATTCGAAAGCTCTCAATGAGACAAATCTCAAGAATACTAAAAAATGTCAAAGTGAGATCAAATATCAGGTCACGGTCTGGTCAAAGGTCAAAATCGACGTATTTGAGTTTATGGGCATATTTTCCATACGAAGCCTTCGATTACGACCATGATCTCTCAAAATGCTACCAAAGATACACAAAGGTACACAAAAGTACACATCTCGCATGAGGTAAATTGTTGGCGAAGGTCAAGGTCATGGTCACAAAAGGTCACTATGCGCAAAATATCTACGAAAGTCATGCAACACATGTTTTATGCGTTATTTTACACGTATAATTCGATAGTGATAGTCATTTCACCACCTTACTTCATTTACGTGAAGTTAGTGTCAAGTTCAGGTCAAGTTCAGGTCACTGAAGGTCAAAATTTGAAATTGATCAATCTAATTATAAATGGCATGTTTCTATACTTGTTTTGTCTCGAAAATACAGTGCTGCCATTTATTTGTCTGTATCTGGTCAATAAAGGCAAACAAACGTAATTTCAAAATATGATGTCATGAGTTACCTATACTTTAGATGCCATAAGTCAGTCAAAAATATTGATATCATTTTAAAATTTGGTATGGTAGTTGCCAATATGTAGTTCTCTGACATATATTGCGTTTTTAATATCTTTGAAAAAAATGATTTTGTGGGAATTTCCCACATTTTTTTTTGTTGGGGGTTAAAAACCATCGTTTCAAAATTCCGAGATAGCTATGTTGTATTCTTTGCCATTTTCTATCTTTTGATGTATTTAAATTTGGTGAGAAGACGTATAATTGATGCAACATAGGGTACGGAAAGGTTCATCTTGATATCTACCATAGTTTTCAACTTATTGAGAAAATTCGGGAGGAGGTAGATTCTGTCCCCCCCCCCCCCAGCGGGGCACCGGGTCTGCTTGAATTGCATCAGGTGCGCTGTTTTGCCTATCATTGAAAGAAAGCACTGGCGGATCCAGAACGTTGGTTGGGGGGGGGGATTCCAAAAAGTGTAACACAATTCTGAAACTCAGCGGATTTCGCTTGCTTATGCATTGATAACTGATTTAAAACAAACTTTCCTTAGTAAAAGTTGCTTAGATTTTCTTCTATATCAGGAAATGTGTCAATTTTGCGCCGATTTCAGGATTTTTTTTTTGTGGTGGGGGGGGGGGGGGGGGGAGGGGGCATGGCCGCTTTCCCCCCTGGATCCGCTAGTGAAAGAAAGGGATACATAAAACTTCAAATTCAATCACTCGAGAGAAAAAAAACTTCCGTTTTCATGAAGTTTTCTCCTAAGATCATTGTTTTTCACGTTCAGTGCAGGGAACGCGCGGGGAGAGCATACTTGTATTGAATGCCCCCACCCATATTCCTGTGGGGGGAGGATTTGCCCCTGATTCCCTCCCTGCATCCGCCAGTGAGTGGTTCATGACTACAATACATTTGCTGTATATTTGCTGTATCTAGGTTCCTAATGCATACAGGTTCTAATGTACCCAGGTTCCTAATGTTTCCTAATGCATATTTGAACATTTTGACATAAATGTTTAAATCCCCTGACTTTGACTTTTGGCACGTTGTCTTGACGCGCCATGTGACTCTAATGGACAATGGTCTAATGGACAATGGTCTAATGGACAATTTCAAGCATGCGTTAGATGCGTTTAATTGAGAGCTTTTGATAGCCGTCTTTTGTGTCTCGGTGTATTGGTTTGGAAGATAACAAGGGTTCAGTAATTACCCTTTCAGTGAATAACGTTCGGCTGAGACACAATCCAATGACGTTCGTCTGATTGCCATTAGCTGAGACGTCATTCAATGTCGGAGTAACGGGACGAGTTCAGTGGCATGGGGTTCAAATGTGACAAGTATGGTGAGCAGGAAAGCCAGCTTTTCCTGTAAAAAACGTCGTCGTGGGTTTTAGATAGAATGCAATTTCTATTAATATTCTTACTCATTTTTGACCTTCATGAGCAATACCCCCCACAAAATGTATTATTGTATTCCATAGTCCTCAAATAGAATGAATCATCAAATAATCGAATACACAGCGTACAGGCTTAGTATGCACATATCCATGTGATGCAGCCCTGGAAAATGGCCAGACTGTCACTGGTCGGCGGGTGACATTATCGATCGTTCCTGGCGGTCCCGCCGCAGGAGCGCGGCTCTCGCTCCAGCTCGCCGGTCCGGCGCTGCCCTGCCGCCAGCTCCGGCGGAGGTCCTCCGGAGACGGGGCAGCATCCCACGTGACGGTGCCGGCCGCCGAGCTGGAGACGCCCGTCTGCAGCAGCATGGCGGCACTGCACGCCGCCGCCGCCGGCGCGGCTTATCGCTGTTTGCAATCGCGACCGGGGGTGGGGAGCGGGCGCCGGAGGCGGCGCTCGGCCTGCCACCTGGCGGCGGCGCGGCGAACCCGGCCGGCCGGGCAGCGGCCAGCGCGAGCACAGCCGCGCGCGGCGGCCCGGGTGGACGTGTGTGGTGATTATTGACAATGGAGCTGCCCCCGGCGCAGACCTGTTTAGCCAGTTCGGAGCGGACCGCCCCCGACAGGTGAGCGCGTTTTTCGCCGGCGGTAAAAACTCAGTCCGGAACAGCGGATGTGAGGTGGCCAGACCACTTTTTTTCTCTCGCGCGGGACAGGTCCGACGAGTGGGGGGCGCTGCGGGACTGTTGCCAGTGCGTAAGACGAGGAGGGGGGCCGGGAAGGGGTGTTAATGTGTGTGAGTGTGTGTGTGTGTGTGTGTGTGTGTGTGTGTGTGTGTGTGTGTGTGTGTGTGATTCATTACAACACGGGGAGGGTGGGAGGTGTGATGTAATGAAAGTAACTCCGCACTGACAGACTGCTCGCTGGCTGTGCATGTTTTGACAGCACAGAAAATCAAAACATGTTTGTCTATGCTTTTTTTCAAGAGACTTTACGCATTCAGTAGAAATAGCACTTTATAAGGAGGCATCAGTATGTGAGGAGTTCGAATCATCCTGTAAGTTGTCGTTTGTGCGGTCCATTGGTCAGCCAGCAGGTGTCTGCCGAAACCGGCAACTGTTCACCCGCGATCCAGCGCAGTTTCTATATGAAACCACCGCCAAGGACACATGCAAGTCTGATGCCCTCACGCGAAGTGCCTAGTAGCAAGGAAAGTGCTATCATAATTGGGTTCAGCTAGTTTTACCTTATTATTTTGAATAAGTGTCTGCTAACGTGCCAAACCACTAATGAATGACCGACACTGTAATTGTGAAGTCCAAGTTAACGAAAATAATGCTCCATTATGTTCATTGTTTACAGTGAGCAGTTTATATTTCAAAGCGAAACGTTTGTACACGAGTTGGTCTTGCGACTTTGATGGTGCTGATTCCCGACATCAAAGAAGAAAGCGGCAAGGAAATATGAAATCATGAATAGGCTTAGACTTTAAATATAGGGTTATCACTAAGTGAACTTTTATGACCCAGTTTTTATTTTTAAAAAATATAGTATATTTAATATTTTAATATGTTCTACCGGTAATCAAAACTATTATAGTCTCATAACTGCAGCAGAAAAGCAAATAGGAAGGAAGCTGACCTTATTTACTTTTGGATGTTAACGCTTATAGTGCTTAATAGAGTAATTCTGAAGTTTTGAACGGTTATTGCCTACTGTAAAAAATGGACAGCAAGTTTGGTAAGCTTTTACATTTATTTTGCAGTCATCGCATAGCCTAATTGAGATTCGTTTTATTGGCGCAATCGGCTAAGTCAAATAGCTCTCAGTACATATATGTACAATGCTTTGGATGTTCTCAAGAGCAATTCTTTTGAACATTGAATCAAGTAATCTGTGACACTTGCCTGATATTATATCCCCTTTGTCAAGATTGCACGATGCACAAGTTGCGAGGGTGACTGGTGTTGCATTATGACTGATATAATGTTGCATTATGATGTTCTGTCCTCGGATCCACCACAGTGAGTCTCAGCTGAGTAAATCCAGCCAAATATGACAACTGAGGGAGAATGACATCAGCCGCAGCCAGGCGTGATGTCATTCCTCCCATTCACCAGTACAGCAATCTGACGGTCATCAATCCTTGAAAATATTCCTGCTTTTCAAATTTGTACGGGGCGTATCTGTGGAATTATTTTCTGACAAGGCCGTAGACATTTTCTGTTATTTGCATAAGCTCTCAGGTCAGTGGATCTTGCCTATTTTTAAGAAACATTTTTTCTCTCTGATAAGTCCCGTTTGCGTACATTCAAAATATAGGTATGCAAATTAAAAAGTGTCAATTAGTAACACTCGATAGATGTGTGTTAGTAACACTCGATGGATGTGTGTTAGTAACACTCGATGGATGTGTGTTAGTAACACTCGATAGATGTGTGTTAGTAACACTCGATAGATGTGTGTTAGTAACACTCGATAGATGTGTGTTAGTAACACTCGATAGATGTGTGTTAGTAACACTCGATAGATGTGTGTTAGTAACACTCGATAGATGTGTGTTAGTAACACTCGATAGATGTGTGTTAGTAACACTCGATAGATGTGTGTTAGTAACACTCGATAGATGTGTGTTAGTAACACTCGATAAATGTGTGTTAGTAACACTCGATAGATGTGTGTTAGTAACACTCGATAGATGTGTGTTAGTAACACTCGATAGATGTGTGTTAGTAACACTCGATAGATGTGTTAGTAACACTCGATAGATGTGTGTTAGTAACACTCGATAGATGTGTGTTAGTAACACTCGATAGATGTGTGTTAGTAACACTCGATAGATGTGTGTTAGTAACACTCGATAGATGTGTGTTAGTAACACTCGATAGATGTGTGTTAGTAACACTCGATAGATGTGTGTTAGTAACACTCGATAGATGTGTGTTAGTAACACTCGATAGATGTGTGTTAGTAACACTCGATAGATGTGTGTTAGTAACACTCGATAGATGTGTGTTAGTAACACTCGATAGATGTGTGTTAGTAACACTCGATAGATGTGTGTTAGTAACACTCGATAGATGTGTGTTAGTAACACTCGATAGATGTGTGTTAGTAACACTCGATAGATGTGTTAGTAACACTCGATAGATGTGTGTTAGTAACACTCGATAGATGTGTTAGTAACACTCGATAGATGTGTGTTAGTAACACTCGATAGATGTGTGTTAGTAACACTCGATAGATGTGTGTTAGTAACACTCGATAGATGTGTGTTAGTAACACTCGATAGATGTGTGTTAGTAACACTCGATAGATGTGTTAGTAACACTCGATAGATGTGTTAGTAACACTCGATAGATGTGTGTTAGTAACACTCGATAGATGTGTGTTAGTAACACTCGATAGATGTGTGTTAGTAACACTCGATAGATGTGTGTTAGTAACACTCGATAGATGTGTGTTAGTAACACTCGATAGATGTGTGTTAGTAACACTCGATAGATGTGTGTTAGTAACACTCGATAGATGTGTGTTAGTAACACTCGATAGATGTGTGTTAGTAACACTCGATAGATGTGTGTTAGTAACACTCGATAGATGTGTGTTAGTAACACTCGATAGATGTGTGTTAGTAACACTCGATAGATGTGTGTTAGTAACACTCGATAGATGTGTGTTAGTAACACTCGATAGATGTGTGTTAGTAACACTCGATAGATGTGTGTTAGTAACACTCGATAGATGTGTGTTAGTAACACTCGATAGATGTGTGTTAGTAACACTCGATAGATGTGTGTTAGTAACACTCGATAGATGTGTGTTAGTAACACTCGATAGATGTGTGTTAGTAACACTCGATAGATGTGTGTTAGTAACACTCGATAGATGTGTGTTAGTAACACTCGATAGATGTGTGTTAGTAACACTCGATAGATGTGTGTTAGTAACACTCGATAGATGTGTGTTAGTAACACTCGATAGATGTGTGTTAGTAACACTCGATAGATGTGTGACCTATGGTCACTTGGACCTGACCTTTCCTATGCCGTCACACTCGCTTAGAACGAAGCCTCGTTTTTCACTCGAGATCTCGAGCTTGTGTATTTCGAGGTGGGTACATAGCGCACATAACACAAACGTATCAGAGAGCTTCTGTGGTGGATACAAGCAAACATAACTGCTAACTTATCCAAACTAATACGAATGATAACATTTCCAAAGAACACTATTTAAGAACAATAATAATCACCATCGAAGTGTTTGTATTCAAACCAATACATTATATAAACTGTTCTTTCAATAAGAACATCATATACTACAAGAAGATTCAGCAAAAGACGGTGTTCTGTGAAAAAACATTTCCACACTGACATATGAAATTAAAGGGAGTGTGCTTACTGTTTTGGAATGCCAAAAATATTTTTCATACGGTAAATGGCTATTGGTTTGATTGTTGGATATGATAAAATTCACATCTGGAGACCCTTTAGTTGAATTTTCACTTATATTGTTTGTTTTTGTACTTATTTTTTTCCTCGATATCTATAAAACAATCGGCACTATAGAGATGTTATGTAAAACGGCGCACATGAGACAACACAATTACGGTCACATCATGCAGAGAGACAAGTTTTGCACAGCATGTTCTTGCCACCGTTAACTTTATTATGTGCAAGTTTCATAGCTCTACATTGATATCTTCATCGAAAAATGGTCATCGGCCATCATCGAAACGGCCATCATCGAAAAGCATGATGGCCGTCCAGGTTCTGTTCGGCTGCTGCTATAAGCGCTCACGAGCTGTTTTATCGAATTGCTATTGGCCGGCGCTAACAGTATGCTAGCAGTTTAATCGATAGTTGCAGTGCTTCTAGTAGCGGAAGCCCTCTGGAGTCTACCCGATAACTTTTTGCTCTCAGCAAGTTCTGGAGTCTTTGGAATATCTCGGCAACTAGGGTGAATCTGGAGAAATGAAGTCATGGGTCAATTCAGAAAATTGTGTTCTATAGACCAGTGTCAATAACCCCAAATAAGCGATGTGAGCAGTTACACTCCCTTTGAGCATTCATATACAGTACTGCATCAGATAACGAACACGGGAACAAGCAGCAGTGAACGCAACAGGTCGTGAAAACTTGCATCAGCGACTAAGGTCGCTTAGGTAAACCCACGGCAAGCAACTCGGCAAGATTAAAGGCAATTCACTTTTACGTGATAAAGACGCAGCACTATAGTCTGTTCCAGGTATCTTCTACGGTCCTTTAAAGATATCTGAGCTATTAAATTTTTTATTTTTACTTTTATAAATTTAGTCCGAATGTTTTGAATGGGGTGAGGTGTTATGAGGTCAGGACCCGCGCTAAGCATAGCTTGTTGCGCAGGGCCTGATCCTACCACCCGATCGCACAATTCCTGGTGTCCGGTAGAATTTAGAGGCGAAAGTTTTACGTGCCCGACATACCTGGACACGGTCCGCCCCGCCCTCTGACGTCAACTGACCATGAACGCGACCGTTGCCACCGGCCGCAGGTCATTCCAGTCGGGGGAAAATAGCGAGCGCAGAAGCGACTCGAACCCGGGCTGCCACTACCGGGTGAGGTCAAGAGCCCAGCTCTCTCCCGACTGAGCAACAGGGGCGGACAAGCATGAGATCTATTGAAGTTTTACGAGAAAAAGATCACAAGCATTTGAGCCAAGGCCCTAGATGCTAGGTAGACCCATCCGGGGTAGGCAGTGAATGGCGTGACGTCCCAGACACGTGATGTCACACGCTCTCTATTCAAATAGTGTTAAATCGGCCTGCTTTTGCGTCTCACTATTTGAATACCTTAGGTGCCAGCGGGATGAATTGGGCACTAAATAACAATTTAAATGTCTTCTACAGCTCGCTCCAAGGCCATTTTCTCCTAAATTGCAAGGGTGAGCCGCTAGGCGATGTCAAAGCGAGGCATGCAACCGAGCAAGGCCCATGCCCATATAAGGTAATGTTTGGATTTTGGTCACGGGTAAGTGTTGTTGGATGCTGTTTTATGGTTGAAGTGTGATTTTTTAAATGGAAATACGCGTCTTCCGATTCGGCCACCCCATTGGTGGAAATCGATCTGGAAAGTGACGCCATTGGACAGGGTGGACACGTTACGGAGATAGACATGACCAAGGCGATATATGGGGGGGGGGGGGGGGGGGATGACACCCTCCTGCATTTGAGCAAGCCGCAAATAGCAGGCCGTATTCAAATATCCCGCTACCTGACATGACATAGGATATCAATAGGACCGATACCTTCATTGCCACCAAGGCCTGCGGACCAGACAATATCAGCGCGCGTATCATCGTTGAACGTGCTGATAAATTAGTGATCCCTATTACCAAAATATGCAATGCCTCGATCAAGTCCGGCGTCTTTCCGAAGAGATGGAAGCAGGCGAATATCATTCCAATTTTCAAGAAGGGTGATAAAAGCCCCCTTCGAATTATCGTTCAGTGTCTCTGCTTCCTCTCTTCGGAAAGATACTAGAGCGAGTAGTCTATGACGAACTACTTCGGCACGTGTCACCTGTCCCGTGTCATGAGCAGCATGGTTTTATCCGCCGCTGTTCGTGTGTTACTAACCTTGCTGTCTATCTTCGAACAGCGTGGGAAGCCATATCGGACGGATACCAGACGGACGCTATATATACAGATTATTCGGCTGTTTTTCGAAGCGTTAATCACTCGCTTTTCATTCATAAACTAAAACATTCCTATCATTTGAGGGATTCTGCCTTAAAATGATTTGTCTCTTATTTGTCCGAATAGGCGTCATAGGGTCATCGTCAATGGAAAAACCTCCGACTAGAAACCAGTATCGTCTGGTGTTCCAGAAGGTTCTCTTTTGGCTCCACTTCTCTTTTCATTATTCATCAATGACTTACCACTTGAAATTCAGTCCGGCTGCCTTCTGTACGCCGATTACGTCAAAATATATCGCAAGATTACTTCCCCATCTGACGGACTACTGCTGCAACAGGATCTCGATCGTCTGGCAGCCTGGTCCGCCAGATGGGGACTAACTCTGAATCCCCCAAAATGCAAATAATTCACTATGACCTTCAGGCGCGCGCCCGTCCAAACAATATATTTTATTAGTGCTACAAAACTCGAGCACATTGGAGAGATTCGCGACTTGGGCATCATTCTAGACACCAAACTTACATTTTCTCCCCAGGTCACAAATGTTGTCAGAAGGGCCAATAGATCGCTTGGACTACTAATTCGCTCTTTTCAAACCGGTTCTCATGGTTCAAAGTTTAACATGAACGCTCTACTGTGCGCTTACTTCTCCAACGTACGCTCAATTTTAGAATATGGTAGCGTGATCTGGGCGGGCGCGGCTGATTCCCACACAGTGCGGGTCGATCAAATTCAACACAAATTTATAATTTGGCTTCTAAATAGTACTTTCTCTGGTCATACCACTTCTTTAGCATACTCAGACTTGTTACAACACTTCCGGATACCTTCTTTATCAGCTCGTAGGATTCAGCATGGCCTATTGTTCATCAGGAACATTTTCCACCCGAAATTAGATTCTCAAACTTTGCTAACAAGCTTTTCACTTCCTGTACCATCTCCATCGACCCGCACTCACAAGCTATTACACGAGATCTGCCCCCGCGTTAACACCGTGAAGGGCAGTCTACTCTGCAGGGTACCTAGGCTAGTCAACTCGTTTTTAAACAGCGTCCCAGAGGTGAATTTTCTTGTAGATCATTTTAACACTTTTAGAAAACATGCTATCACTTATATAGCATCTCTGTAACTCGTCTTTTACGGTCACTGTTTTTATCTTGCATCATTTACCAGTTCACTTTGTATTGTTTACACTATTTATATCTTGCTAATGTTTCGATGTATTTTATAGAGTGATCGTGTTATCGGTTTTACTATGTGACTTCACTTGTTAATGGGGGCGACCCTGTTGGGCGAAGCGTAGCCAAGGAGGGGGAGGGGGGGGGGGGGGGGGCGGGCGGGTGCGGCCGCCACTTCCTGGAGGCCAGGAGGGCCGTTTTCGGCGCGCGCAGCGCGCCGAAAAGGGCCGACGAGACCGCGCGAAGCGCGGAATCATGGGCTCTTTACCACGCGAAGCGTGGTCTTTAGAGAGTTTAGAGCACTTCAGAGGGCCTTTAGAGCCACCAGGGCCCTCTCTGAAAGACCAGAGGGCCCCTTTGACGTTCAAAGAGCTCTGTGCATGTCAGAGGGGCCCCTGACCAGACCGAAAGGGCCTCTGGGTGGGTCAGAGGACCCCTGAACACGTCTAATGGCCCCTAGCCAGCACATAAGGGCCCCTGGGCAGGTCGAGAAGCCCCTGAGCATGTCGGCAGGGCGACACAGCGGTCAGCGCAGTCCCTTGCCAGGGCATAAGGGCCCCTGTGCAGGTTAGAGGTACCCCTGACCAGACCAAAAGGGCCCCTAGGTGGGTCTGAAGGGCCCCTGAACATGCCGAATGGGCCCCTAGTCAGCACGGAGGGGCTCCCGGGCAAGTCAGAGGGCCCCTGGCTAGACCGGAAGGGTCCCTGGGCCGGACGGAAGGGCCCTTGAACATACCGGATGAGTTCCTAGCCAGACTGAAGGGGCCCTTGGGTAGGTCGGAGGGGCCCCTGAGCACGTCGGCAGGGCGACAATGCAGCCCCTGGCCCAGTCCCTGGCAGTGCGGTCCCTGGCCAGGTCGGAAGGACCTCTAAATAGGCCGAATGGGCCCCTTGACACACAAGATGGGCTTCTTGGAAGGTCAGAGGAGTCCCTGGTCAGACCGGAAGGGCTAAAAGCACGTAGATATCCCAGATGAAGATTAAATACAAAGAGAACTTACTCCACAAGACAAATATTAAAAGCGGAGCTTTCGGGTATATTGTAACACCCTTCGTCAGGGTGTTGCAATATACCCGAAAGCTCCGATTTTTATTTTTCTTGTAGAGTAAGCCCTCTTTGTATTGAATATATATCACCCACTCCACATCATGTTTTTTCGCGGATCCCAGATGAGTCCCTCAAAAGGTCGGAGGGGCCCCTAGATGATCTGAAGGGACCCTGGGCCTTTCAACATTAAGAATGCAGTTGTCCAGGGAATACAATTATATTTTTTTTGCGCCTCTCCACGGCGCAATTTAGCTACAAATTCAATTTTATGCTGGTTAAAAAAAATCGGGCCGTTTCTCGGCGCATTTATGTGTTATGCTGCTACTTTCCTATATAATTTGGCAAAATAGTCCACTTTAGCCTTTTTTACCGCACTCTTAAACCTACAATAGCATGTTTAGAGGTCCGCACCATACGCAATGCGACGCATTGATGAGACAGCATATCCAGGGCATAAGACTCCAAATTTTCGCGCAGCTCCGCGGCGCAATTTGTTTAGGAGTTCCAGGTATTGAGCTGAAAAATATTCCAAGTTGGTATAGCTGATTCCAAATTGGTGTCGCAGGTTCCAAAGTTGATATGGCAGTTTGCTAACTCCAGGTACTAAAAGTTGGTATGGTCCATGCCATACCTGTCATACTGCATTTTCCATCCTTGTAACGTGCCTTTTCATCAGTTTGATTTGGCCTTTTTAACGCTTGGGAAGGGGCCCTTTCGAGGCGTCGCCCCCTCCCTGGACGAAATCCTGGCTACGTGCCTGGTGGTGAGCTCAATAGTTGATCGTCGATAACACCAATGACTGCAATACAGCATGTAAACATAACTTAACAGTGACTTCAACAGCACATGTTCCAGTAACACCAGTGACTGCAATATAGCATATAAACAAAAGGCTACGGTGATATTAGTGACTTCAACAGCACATGTTCCAGTAACACCAGTAACTGCAATATAGCATATAAACAAAAGGCTACGATGATATCAGTGACTTCAATAGCACATATTCCAGTAACACCAGTTACTACAATATAGCATATAAACACAAGACTACAGTGATATCAGTGACTTCAACAGCACATATTCCAGTAACGCCAGTGACTGCAGTAGGTATGTGAACAGAACATCATGGTGGCTTCAGCGACTCGTCTTCAATCACACAAATTACTGCAATTTGCTCATGCAAACTAGCACCAGAGACTACAGCAGCGCAAGAAAACAGATCATCGAAGTCAAGTTAGACAAAACTGTAGTGCATTATAAGCTGCATTAATCCATATTGAATGCCACAGGTGCGTCCATTGCCCATGGACGCGAGTAGAAATTACTGCCAGTGACTTCACTAACTCGCTCATATCTCAAAAACGTACAAACAAATGTCCTACTGGTAATGCTTGCGTCCAGCTGCCGTGGAGGACGGTAGGTCAAGTTTTACGCTGATAGCTTATTGGCTTTTAATATATTTAAAATGTCCATTGGTGGCAATATTGGTCCCATATAATTGTCTGTTAAATGACACTATAATACTAATGGTAATACTAATACTATATATTACTGCTCTAACTCATAGAACTCTAATTCTAATTCATAAACTGTCCAAATTCATAGAGCCACGACACTATCAACTGAACAATTCACTGACGTTTAAGCAGAGTACATGAACGCTTGGATAAGTGGCGATTTTCAAGACAATATTCGAAACTTAGCACATGCAAAGTGTGTCTGTCTCACATTGGGCATCGCTATACGGTCATGACAGCCCCCTTTCCCCCATGGATAGCACCTCGTTACCGTCCTTGGTGACCCATTGACATTACCTCGTCACCCCCCTTTGCATATACCTACCTAGTGCCGTGGTATTACGTTGTCTTGGTCTGGCCAGGCCTTATGCATCCAACGTATTCAATCATATGTTTATCATTTTTGTTCAATGTAAGACTTTAACCCGCGCACTGCAGGGGGTTTGCGCCGAACATGAACTGCAGGGGAGGGGGGGGGGGGGGGGGGTGATTTCCGCCCCCGTGATATCTTGAAAAAAACGCTACGTAGCGACAAGAGGAAAACGGCATGTGATAGCTTGATACAAGTTATATCGAAAGTATTTCAGTATTTTTTTTAGATCAGGTCAAAATTGAGGTCACCAGAGGTCATCAAAGGTCAAATTTTCCAGCTTTTTCCTGTTTTAGGACTTCGCTCCAGAAATTCCCATATATCTCGGAAACTATGCTAGTAAGAAACAAACGGAAAAAGCAAAAGCCAGCCGGTTAAATTTGCAATCGACAAAGGGTCCTCAAATTTAATTTCATGTCAATATTTGAGGCTACAGAGGTAAAAAAATGATTTTTTTTTCTTCAAAATTGTTTTTCACTATTAACTTTTTACTTAATAAAGACAACGTATAACTGTGTACGCCATTGTATTTATCTCGTTAAGGCGCTTTGAATGATATACATGGTGACCTTGTTAAGTCAACTAAATTTTTTTACCTCAGGTCAAGGTCAAGTGGTAACCCAAGTAGAGAATGTTTCATATGGGAAGACGTGTCTCGACGAGACAAACACATTACTGTCTGTTTTACTTCTATCTGCATTATGTCGGGAGTTGTTGATAAAAAGTGATGGTGACCTCGCATGACCTCAAATGACCCCATAGAGGTCACTGAACATTACACTTGGATCATCAAGCATATCGTATAATAACATGATCCAGAAGTTATTGGACTAATATCATGCATAACCTTGAAACAGGAAGCATTTGTATATTCCCCATCGACTTATTATGGGGAGGTTACGAAATTGACCTGACCTTAGGTCACCGATATCCAAATTCCGAGATGAAAGAATTGTAAGTACTTATGCCTTCATGATATCCTGCAAGTTTCAAACTGATCGGTGCGAAACTCTGGCTTTGGCACAACTGCAAACATTTTTGGAGGTGGGGTCACTTGACCTGGTCTGGTGACCTGACCTGAGATGACCCGAGTTTTTTTTAAATAGTGTGAGCAATTGATGTCCTAACAGGTGTGCTAAAACCCGGCGGCGCTGCGTGCCGCCGTTTTTTCGCTATCTGCGAAAAACCTGAGGGGGGGGGGGGGGGGGGGGGGGAAATCAAACCCCCTGCCGTGCGCGGGTTAATGCAAAGGACACCTATAATTATTATAATAGTAATAATCAGGCAGAAGCATTTACAAAAAAAAAACGAATTGTTTACGTGGGAAGCTTTGGGTTCAGAGTAAAATGCTAAGCAGAGCTTATTGCGTGTACACTGTACCCTGAATCCACCACCCAATAACGGGATACCAGTTTAACAGAGAGAGCTTATTGCGTGTGCACTGAACCCTGAATCCACCACCCAATAACGGGATACCAGTTTAACAGAGAGAGCTTATTGCGTGTGCACTGAACCCTGGATCCACCACCCAATAACAGGATACCAGTTTAACAGAGAGAGCTTATTGCGTGTACACTGAACCCTGAATCCACCACCCAATAACGGGATACCAGTTTAACAGAGAGAGCTTATTGCGTGTGCACTGAACCCTGGATCCACCACCCAATAACAGGATACCAGTTTAACAGAGAGAGCTTATTGCGTGTACACTGAACCCTGAATCCACCACCCAATAACGGGATACCAGTTTAACAGAGAGAGAGCTTATTGCGTGTGCACTGAACCCTGAATCCACCACCCAATAACAGGATACCAGTTTAACAGAGAGAGCTTATTGCGTGTACACTGAACCCTGAATCCACCACCCAATAACGGGATACCAGTTTAACAGAGAGAGCTTATTGCGTGTGCACTGAACCCTGGATCCACCACCCAATAACGGGATACCAGTTTAACAGAGAGAGCTTATTGCGTGTGCACTGAACCCTGAATCCACCACCCAATAACGGGATACCAGTTTAACAGAGAGAGCTTATTGCGTGTACACTGAACCCTGAATCCACCACCCAATAACGGGATACCAGTTCAACAGAGAGAGCGTATTGCGTGTACACTGAACCCTGAATCCACCACCCAATAACGGGATACCAGTTTAACAGAGAGAGCTTATTGCGTGTGCACTGAACCCTGAATCCACCACCCAATAACGGGATACCAGTTCAACAGAGAGAGCTTATTGCGTGTACACTGTACCCTGAATCCACCACCCAATAACGGGATACCAGTTCAACAGGGAGAGCTTATTGCGTGTACACTGAACCCTGAATCCACCACCCAATAACGGGGTACCAGTTCAACAGAGAGAGCTTATTGCGTGTACACTGAACCCTGAATCCACCACCCAATAACGGGATACCAGTTCAACAGGGAGAGCTTATTGCGTGTACACTGAACCCTGAATCCACCACCCAATAACGGGATACCAGTTCAACAGAGAGAGCGTATTGCGTGTACACTGAACCCTGAATCCACCACCCAATAACGGGATACCAGTTTAACAGGGAGAGCTTATTGCGTGTACACTGAACCCTGAATCCACCACCCAATAACGGGATACCAGTTCAACAGAGAGAGCTTATTGCGTGTACACTGAACCCTGAATCCACCACCCAATAACGGGATACCAGTTCAACAGAGAGAGCGTATTGCATGTGCACTGAACCCTGAACCCACCACCCAATAATGGGATACCAGTTCAACAGAGAGAGCTTATTGCATGTGCACTGAACCCTGAATCCACCACCCAATAACGGGATACGAGTTCAACAGAGAGAGCTTATTGCGTGTACACTGAACCCTGAATCCACCACCCAATAACGGGATACCAGTTCAACAGGGAGAGCTTATTGCGTGTACACTGAACCCTGAATCCACCACCCAATAATGGGGTACCAGTTCAACAGGGAGAGCTTATTGCGTGTACACTGAACCCTGAATCCACCACCCAATAACGGGATACCAGTTCAACAGAGAGAGCTTATTGCGTGTACACTGAACCCTGAATCCACCACCCAATAACGGGATACCAGTTCAACAGAGAGAGCTTATTGCGTGTACACTGTACCCTGAATCCACCACCCAATAACGGGATACGAGTTCAACAGAGAGAGCTTATTGCGTGTACACTGAACCCTGAATCCACCACCCAATAACGGGATACCAGTTCAACGGATAATTTTTCTCCGGGCTTCTATCCAAGCAGGATCGCGGAAGGATCTTCTACGTGCCGCACAACGCTCTGACCCGGCCGCCCCGTGCCAGGTTGGTCTTTTTTCCGGTTAACTGCCACTTTACCTCATCAGTACATATTAGGCCACCGCAGATCGCTGCTTGGGATTCGAACCTGGGCCGACGGACTTTGAGCCCATGATCGTATCTCCTTGGCCATGGGACGGCTAACGGACGAATATTGATTGCATTTCATGTTCAGGCATGCGGTTTAATCTTTCCGCCTTTTCAACTTTCATTTATACAACAAAAAACATTTTTTTTTGGTATTTTTATTGGAGGGCAGTGACTAGTGAGCTTGGTGTGTATTTTTATTGGAGGGCAGTGACTAGTGAGCTTGGTGTGTATTTTTATTGGAGGGCAGTGACTAGTGAGCTTGGTGTGTATTTTTATTGGAGGGCAGTGACTAGTGAGCTTGGTGTGTATTTTTATTGGAGGGCAGTGACTAGTGAGCTTGGTGTGTATTTTTATTGGAGGGCAGTGACTAGTGAGCTTGGTGTGAACAGAATGTTAAGGTAGGACAGGAGCTTGTTCAGTCACTGTTCTGGAGACACAATCCAACACCTTCGCGCGGCAAGCTGACCGTTTGGAGACAGCTGATGCAAAACCATTTTGTAAAACCACCGCAACATCAACACCAAGCTAATCAACAAGCAAGCATGTGTTTGCCTTCCGTATATTTGAGCTTCAGTTTCCAGAGAAGCGATTCCCAATCGTGTACGGGTTCGATTTTCACCGACTCGCGGCACACCTCTGCTCAGAGCGTGCCCCTCGGCCTCCGGTCCAGGAGTCCAGGAGTCCTGGAGTCTGCCGGCCGGCGGCGGTGGCGGCGGCCGGGCAGTGTTTACGAGCTGACTCGGAGTGCGAAGGGCGCGCCGCCGCCGTTCGTTGCACTGCCGCTGCCGGCGTCTGAGAGAGCTGGTGGCAGCGCTGCACAAGGTCACGGATGCTGGGCGGGCGACGGGAGGGGGTCGGACCGTGGCCGGCCATGCACTGTGGACCCCCCCCCCCCACAGTCCGCCTGCACAGGAAAACGGTCGGTCATCTAACGGCTGCCAGAGTCTGGCGGTGGCAGGCCGTGCGCAGAGGGAGATGACGACGCGAGAGGAGCACTGCAGGAAGTGGCTGGCACGGGCAAATTGACGATGAAGTACCGCATGGTGGAACTACCGCATGGTGGAATTGTGAAGCACTAACAAGATGTAATGGTTGAGTGGTTCACTCTATAGGTTCGTGGGAATCATGAAGTGCTGAGTGCACTTTAAGTTGTTCACAGATGACCACGGGTAACTATGGAAGGCATTTTAAACGAATGGTTAGAATACATGATAAATAACGAAGGAAAGATAGTATATTATACATATCTATCGTTGAAGTATTCAACTAAGGTGACCATAATTGGTACAGTGTGCGATACATGTTACATCTTCGTTGAGTCCTTATAACATGGCAATGAGCCGTTGCATTATTATCTCACACAATATTCGGATACGTACATTTCCCGAGTTTCGCCGGAAATAGATCCACTGGATACAATGTAAGAAATTATCACGTCTGCATTCCTTTTTTAGTTGAGGATGTTGTACTATTTTGGCAAATGAAAATAATTTAATTTTCTTATTTTATTCAACTTTGTCAATATATAATTGGAGGGCATATTGCGAATGTATCGCTCAGACGTGTAAGACTTACATTACCGTAAGTAAACACGCTATCGACCACGATTCATTATCCTCCCGCTACAAAGGAAACATGGTATCGCAGATGTGACGATACATATTTTTCCTCTTGCAGGGAAACCCATGTCCTCAATGTCCTCAAAATAACAGTCGTCATGTTGCAAATATTCGTCAGTCTGCGGTTTAAACCACATGTACACTTTTTGCTTGGGTTATTTACATAATCGGCTTTTGCCAGCGATAAAACCAACCATGATTGCGTCAACAGGCAATGTTTGGGCGGATTATACTGCTGGAAAACATGTAATACTGATGAGCGTGTTTACAGCATTAACGTTTGTCCACACGCGCCGATAATGCTACGATGTGCTGGACAGTCTATTTCCTCACTCGTTAAACGGTTCAGCGTTCCTCCTGGACATTGATAGCACCTGCGATCCGTTGCTTGCTTGCTGAGCTGCTCCGGAGGATCGCGTCTGTGATCTATGCCATTCAGCTTCATCCCCGCATAGGAAAGAGGGCGAAACCCAAGGTCACAATCTTCTACCTTAGCCCACGGTGCGTTGTGCCGGCCAGCCGGAACATCCCCGAGTTTTGCACGCGAACGGTCGCAGTTACTGCGGTTTTAGTGCGACTTTGCGGTAATGCCCATGCACACAGTGTCGGCGTATAGCCTATCGTGGAGTGATCTGGTGCGGCTGATTGCTGTTATCATGACCTCTCCGGGAGAGTTGTTTATGAAACCCTCCGGGCCCCGCAGCCGCAGTAAACCGCTGCATGCTGGCGTCTCCTGGCGCGGCCGAGACGACCGCACGACTCCGGTGGCCCCTTCCTCTCGCTCGGGGAAGTGGGGAGGGAACTCTCCCTGTCCCCCGCTGTCTCTACCGCACCTCAGGTGGCCCCGTTGACACCAGAAACAATCAGAACTGCGGCACGACACGAGAGGCGAGGACATAGACTTCGGTGTTCTTTTTGTCGACAGCTCGTCAACTCAGTGGGACTCTGGCGGAAGCCGGGAAGCCTCCCAGCAGTAGCTCACAGCCCTAATACCGGCAGCACGCCCCCTCTTCCCATCCTCGCGGGTCGCCTATCAATATGCGCAAAAATTACCTGCCGTTGTTCGCCGACGCCGACGAAGGAATGTTAAGCTGCGCAGCGCTGCGTTCGAAGCCCAGCTGGCGGCGTCAGCGTTTTTTTCTGCCCTCCTCGCGATCAGGTGCGCACACAATCCCAACTTTGTTCACGCTAATCGTATGCGATAGGGACTTTTTAGTAAACAATGCGTGGCATTTTTTACTAATCCCGATTATAATATAAATACGGCGGGCGGTGCCGCGTTTTCGGCGAGGGCCTCTCTGGGCGAGGGGGCCGGCCGTTCCCACGCGTGAATGGTGCTCCGACAAAGCCGACCGACGGCCTGCTCCCGCTGAATGCGGCATCTCGAATAAAGAGCAGCGCTGGTCTGCGGGGCTGCGAGGCTGCGGAACGGCGGGATGGCGGGACGGCGGGACGGCGGGGCGGCGGGGCGGCGGGGCAGGTAGGGCTCCCACCTGCCCCCGGGTCCCGCCTCAGTGCCATGTCGCAGCCCGGCGGGTGTGCAGCAGCCGCCAATTACGGCCGCATCACCCCGCTGCTGCAAGTGAGCAGACAGTGCGCCGAGAGTGGGGAGCGGGCAGAGAGTGGGCGAGAGAAGCGCCGAGAGGACCGGCAGAGCGGCGCGGCGCCGCGCAGTGGTGAATCCCTGCAGTCCGGGGACCCGTGACATGCTCGGGTTTGACGGCACGAGTGGAGGCCGGTGTGTGGCCTACAGCAGCGCGACCTTCTGGCCAGCTGGAACCGGCAGCGGCGGCGGCGGCGGCGGCGGTGGCTTCCCATGGTGAGAGGCGGCGTGCGTGTGCGCTGTGCGTGGCGTGGCGCACAGCGCCCGCTGCGTGGCGTGCGTGGCCCTGCGGGGAGCGGGTGGTGGGAGGGGCGGCCTCGCACCCGCGCCCTGCCTGGGCAGAGGTGACGCACGCTGGTCCGCTGCAGAGGGGTGCTCTATTTTAGGGTGTTGTTCCCTGCTGGGTGGAGTCTTCACGGAATAAGCAGCCTCCCGCGATGTTTGTTTTAGACATGGAACAAGGAAGGCTCTGTGTGATGGTTGTCAGCTTAAACACGGTTCCTGAAGGCATACGGATACTGTGCAGCTGTTTGGCAAACGCACTGCAATTTATACAAAAAAGAGTTACACCAAAAATCACTGAGCATTTACGTTTCGCTTATCTCTTGTATAACATGCCCTAGCTACAAGCACATGCATGTACCTGGCATTGATTTGACCAAGCAACACGCCATCCTATTTGTATTATATTTACCTTACTTATTCTTGGCCAGTTCCTTCTCCCCACACACCTCATCCCACTCCTCCTCACTCCCCACTCCCCACTACGCAAGACTAAACGGGAGACGTCCCAACCCCAACACACAGCAGGCTCCTTGCATGGCCCCTGACCCTGATAACGCAGCCTACTCCACCACTCCCTGACGGTCGCTGCGTGGCGGCGATCCCGCACTGTGCGACGTACGTGCGTTCCTCCGGTCGTTTACATATTCATGAAATGCTCGTCGCTGGCCGGCCGACGATCGCGCCACGCGATAATACATTTTTGGCGCGGCTCCGCATTAGGCGCTGTGTCGCATTAGGGCGCGGTGCGGCGGCGCGGCGTGTCGCGGCGCGGCCGGCCGGCGGCAGTGGGCGGTGACGCTCGCTCCGCCCCGGCTGCGCCCGACGTCCAATCACGCGACGACGTCATGTCACCAATCATTAAACTTTCTTTAATTGTCACTCGTTATAACTGATTAATCACGTGACATTTCCTAGATAGCCATCGGAGATAAAATGTCCAGAGAAAGGAACATAAATTATTGAAGCTAATGAGCGACGTTGAAAGAGGGCGCCTTGGGTGACGCCACCACCGGAATGACAACCGCGCGGCCGCCGGACTGACGGACTGTCGGACTGACGGACTGACGGACTGACGGACTGACGGACTGACGGACTGACGGACTGACGGACTGACGGACTGACGGACTGACGGACTGACGGACTGACGGACTGACGGACTGACGGACTGACGGACTGACGGACTGACGGACTGACGGACTGACGGACTGACGGACTGACGGACTGACGGACTGACGGACTGACGGACTGACGGACTGACGGACTGACGGACTGACGGACTGACGGACTGACGGAGCAGACTAACCGGCTGTTCCATGCTTATTGCCATGCAGCCATCTACGGCTTACAATCACAGCATGGCCTGGTCCGGCAAGGCGCGACAGGCCACTGCACGGGACATTACAATACACAACACAACACATCGCATACGGTGCTGCACGCCACCTCTCAACACAACACAGCTGATCACACACACGGCTGGACACGACGCGTCCCGCTTCCACCCAACTCATGACCACAACCAACCACAGCCTGCCTCCCAGCAGTCCATCACCAGTAACGAACCCAGCCTAACCACAGCAACCCTCAGCGCTTCGTCTCGGTGCCAGGAGGGGCCCACGCCCGTCGTAGCCGGGGTCGACGCTGTCCGGGCGGCCGCCCCGCCGCGCCGGTCCCCCAGCTGCAGACATCCCGCGCGCGTCCCTGTTTGGCAAACCGACTGCCCGGCACGGAAAACAGGCGGATTTGCATGCCGTATCGCCGCCGACCGAATACATTATGCGAAAAACACTGCAGTCGCTCGCCGCGTGCGCACGCTCTCGCGAGAGGAACCGCCAGGCCACGGCGGCCGTGAAGGCGGCAGCGGCAGCGGCGGTGGTGGTGGTGGTGGCGGTGGCGGTGGCGGTGGCGGTGGCGGTGGCGGTGGCGGTGGCGGTGGCGGTGGCGGTGGCGGTGGCGGTGGCGGTGGCGGCGGCGGCGGGGGCGGCGGCGGTGGCGGTGGCGATGGCGGTAGTGCCGGTGGTAGCCGATACAGAGAACGGCCCCAGGACCTCTAGCTTCGGCTCCAATAAGCCGACAGTAAGACACCGCAGGCAGGAGCGGCGCCGGTGCCGTCGAACGGGACCTTAACAGCGCGGCATTAGGCGGGACAGCAGACCACTGACCTCGACTGCGAGAGACGCCGCCGCTGCGCCTGTGACCCAGGACAGTTCGGGCTCAGCAGAACGGAATGTATGGGCCCCTGCGGAGGGGCCGTCGCACGCTCGGCAGAGGGTACGGGCAGGCCGCTGCATATGCCATGAGTTCTGGGTAGGCCGCTGTTACGGGGAACCGTATGTGATTGCCCCGATTATACACGTGCGGTCGTCGTTGCCGGGCAGCGCTGGCATCGAGCCAACACGAACGGTCAGACTACACCCGAGTCCCCAGATATAGCAGGCGACGCAGTGAGGCGATTCATTACTCACAGAGCGTCGCTCTGTGACATGTTCATGGCGGCATTCGAATTTACCTTTCGCGCGTTGCATCGGCCCATGTTTAAGTAGACTAAAGAACTGTGCCATTTAACACACAACTATGCACTCACTTTTCATGGTGTTTTACAGATCTATCGTTAACAGTATGACATATTTTGCACGGTTACATATCGGGCCGGGCTTCATATTTATTTGCTGCTTATGCATTCATAATTTTTTCTTACTAAATAATCAAGCTCAGGGCGGAAGGAACATTTTATATTCGACATCCGGATATTAGAGTTCTTTGAGGACAAAAGCCCCACAAAAGTTTGCGAACGAAATGGCGAATCCCGCCCTGTCAGAGAATGAACTGAGTGGTGTCAAATTTCGGCTGTAACCGTTGTCGAGGGTTCAACCACCTTGAAACATAAAACCCTCCAGACCACGGGACTGCCTTTTCCCAGCCTATTGTCCGCGATCCCCCGGATTCTGACGTATATGATCCCAGAGTTTGCAGAAATAAATCGGCGAAAACCACCAGTTTCCGAGTTGGCAATAGTGATCTTCTGAAGCCGGCACTGCTCGCGATAACGCTTCTGCGCCGGATCGACGCTGCTGATTTTCATTTGTATGCAGGCGATCGGCCGGCGCTATGGGCAATAAACGTGTCGATATCGTGGCGCATCATGGCAGCGCCATTTCCATGCAGCCTTCATGCCCACCCGAGGCCGGCCGTTTTCCGCTTGCAGTTGGCTTTACCGGCGCATTGCGCATGCGCAGCGCTCCGGGCGCGGCGCCAATTACCTGCATCGCTGGCGGGCGGCATTATCCTGCATCCTCTGGTAATTCATGGCGGACGAATGTGCATCTCGGCTTTCCAAGGGGCGGCTGCTGCGAGGGCGTGCAGCGGCGGCCGGCCGGCGGCGCTGTGCGGCCGACTGCAGCGCGCCCTGACGCGGCCGCCGATTGCAGACGTGCATCCACCTGTGCCGCCGCCTGCGGGCCGGGCACCAAGGACGCAGAAGCGGGGAGCAGAGAAGGGCGGAACAGAGAGCATCACTGCATGGCAGCGCCGCCGATCGATTCGTGCATTAGGAACATCCATGGCCGAGCGGAGATTTCGCCGGTCAGCTATGCACTGTGGGTTGGATGCGCCTGCTCTGTGGACATTCGCGTGGGCTGGATGTGCCTGCCCCATGTAAATGTGGAGGCTGCAGCTTCAGAGAGTGCGGTTGAGCACATGAAAAGGTCAGCGATGACGCCTGTCACTCTGCAATGGCGCCTGCCTTCCGCCCTCCACCGCGAGCGAATGGAGAGTTCATCAGTATTTGCCGAGCCGCTCCAAAGCTCACCGCTGCACCCATATGTATAGCACATGCCTGCGGGGACGGTGATCTGCTCTGTACGGCAAATATCGCTCCGGCCGCGGTAGTTGACCACTCCCGCGGCACTCTCGCCGCAGTGAGTCAGTCTCGACGCGGGGGCGGCGAGCCGCGGCGCGGGCCGCCCCCGGCGACGCCATTTTGGTCGCGATGTCACCGATGCAGGCGGCGATACTGGCATCCGGGTGTGACGCGTCCTCGCCGTCCGCGCCGGCTGTCGCCACCGGTGACGTCACGAGGGCACCAGCAAAAGTCGGGCACGAATCACGGCAGAACGGGGAGTGCTGACGCCGCCGCCGCCGCCGCCGCCGCGCCGCGAACGTGTACAAGGAAATTATGACAGATAGACGGTAGCACACACGAACGGCGAGGGGTCGGCTCATGCGATATTGCTTTCCTCTGATTGTTCGGGCCGTGCTACACATTGACCAGCGATACGAGGAGCCTTGAGACCGTGGTTCTGGCGCACGGCGCGGCACGTTGACATACAAATGTGTGACTCATGGTGTTCGAATGGCGCATCACCCTTTGGAAGGCGAGTAAAAAATCAGTCACATCATTAGTGACAGTGATTCGATCCCTTCTGACCTGAAATATCTAACGCCACGGGCATGTCCGACCGACTGAGGACACCCAGGTTTATGCCGCTTTTTTATGTCCATGCCAAAGATATAAGTGATTCTATAATCGTGCGGGATTCTATAATCGTGGGATATCAAACTGAGCCGGACCGGCGGCAGTCGAGGGTTGGCCGGAGAGGCCGTTAAGACGGTGATACGATCACCTGCGCTCGGTGTGGGGCGTCTACAAAATAACCGCGCCATCCCAACGCCGGCGGACTCACGGACCTCCCTCTGCTCTGCTGGAGATGCTTCACAGGGCTTCACGGAACTCCACGGGACTCTCCACGAGGCTGCACGAGGCACACAATTCACGGGGCTCCTACAGGTCCCACCAGACTCCATGCAACTCCACGGGTTCCACGAGGCTTGGCGGTGTGCAGCATCCCACGTCACGCTGAACTACACGATCCCTGCCCCGCCGGGGCCGCCGGCCCGGCCGGGACGGGCGAGACAAGTCGTCGCACCGCAGCCCGGCACGGAGCCAGTCCTGGCCAGTGCGACTGCCGAGTCGGTCTGCCATTCAGTGCGGCCTATCCCAACATGGTGTCGTGACACCGGCCTTCCCTGCGGCCATGCAAACAGGTCTAAAATTCTCCATCTCATCGGAACAAGACAAACCAGATTTCTGAATGACTCGCCCCGCGGGAGTGTACCGGTTCTGCGGCGGTAGTACGCTGGCCGGCTGGTCGGACCGGCCAGACTGGCCCGGCCGGTCCCCATCGTCTGCGCACCGCTCCCGGTTTCCAAGTCAGGAGCAGACGGGACGCGCGGGGGGCCGCCGTGCATTTGCATACTCATACTCGGGTCTGCGAGAGCCAAGGTCCGCGCGCCGGGAGCGGGCGGGGCGGCGGCGGCGGGCGCTGGACTGGAACGGATTGAGACAGCGGGTCCGGGACGGTGCGGCGCGCTGAGGTGCGGTGTGGAGCGAGCGGGACTGTTTCAGTTGAGTGAGCAGGAGTCTTATGATGCATGGGACGGCGCAGATACTGGATCAGGTCATATGGCGTCTGTTCCTCCCTAGGGACGGCCCTACCACTGGGATGGACCAAGTTGTCTAATATCCACTCCTCTCATCTGGAAGCCTAGCTAGGGGTAGGGGTGGACCAGGTCATATGGCGTCCGCTCCTCTCCTACTGGGGTGGACCAGGTCATATGGCGTCCGCTCCTCTCCTACTGGGGTGGACCAGGTCATATGGCGTCCGCTCCTCTCCTACTGGGGTGGACCAGGTTATATGGCGTCCGCTCCTCTCCTACTGGGGTGGACCAGGTCATATGGCGTCCGCTCCTCTCCTACTGGGGTGGACCATGCCATATGGGGTCCGCTTCTCTCCTACTGGGGTGGACCAGGTCATATGGCGTCCGCTCCTCTCCTACTTGGGTGGACCAGGTCATATGACGTCCGCTCCTCCCCTACTGGGGTGGACCAGGTCATATTGCGTCCGCTCCTCTCCTACTGGGGTGGACCAGGTCATATGGCGTCCGCTTCTCTCATATACCTGCCATTAGGGTGGGCCAAATTGTCTCGTGTCCGCTCCTCTCATGCTTGACGACCCATGACCGCCCCTGTCGTTGTCCGCCCCTGTAGCTCAGTCGGGAGAGCGCTGGGCTTTTGACCTCACCCGGTGTGGCAGACCGGGTTCGAGTCGCTTCGGCGCTCGCTATTTGCCTCTGACTGGGATGACCTGCGGTCGGTGGCAGCGGTCGCACTCAAAGTCAGAGGGCGGGGCGGGCCGTGTCCAGGTATGTCGGGCATGACACAATTTCGTCGCTAAATTCTGCCGGCTGCCAGGAATTGCCCGATCGGACGGCAAGGGGCCAGGGCCTGCGCAGTGCGCAACCAGCTCTGCTTAGCGCTGGTCCTGACCTAGAAAATCCGTCTATTCAAAAAGGTTCGGACTAAATTTATTAAACAAAATGGCTCGGCTGGTTCTGGCTACCGCTGATTTCGATCGAATTTCGGATCTTTCCGTCGGTCATTTATCGGAAGCGAACTTGTTGGAAGCCCATCAAACATAACGTGGCGTGATAAAGCACTCTAGTCATTTTTACAGAAACTAATGAATTTAGCGGGCTTGAGGCTTGTAAGTTCTATTTGGGGTTATCGAATGAAGCTATAACAAAGGCCAAACTCATAAGGGATTATTTATTGTTACCTCATTGTTCACCGTTTTTTCTCTCGCCTGCATGAAGTCTTTGTTTGCATGTATTGTGAGCTCATTGCTACAGCCTACAGGTGATAAGAAGCCTTGAAGAAAAGTAATATGTTATTAGGTTCTTAGATCATTGATACATGCAGCTGTCCGAAAATGTGGTTGTAACTTGTAGGATAAGGCTTGCGTTAAATTGTTTGCGGTTTAATAAACCAGTATGTTACCATGCAGCTTGAAAGGCCTGATGTGTGCACGTAAATTGTACATGAATTATTCTCCCCAGCAACCAAACACTTCACTTTTTGCCCGTTGCCAAAGCAGTATTATCACACAAACAAATCGATACCGACCTCACGCAAACTGCAGCTGTTAAACACTTGGTCTGATATTATACAGAGCTTTCCTGAAAAATTGACTGAACATTGACTTCTAACTGTTTTGCTGTTTATCTGTGTGTACACAAGAGAAAGGATGCTTAGCAGCTCATATAACGAGGTTTGCTTCCTGTTTGTCCATTGATGATTGTTCACATCATACTCTGCACGATTTTGTTTCGAATTAATCCGTCACCCATCATCAGACAACTAGGGATACGATGGTTGTTTACAACAACAAAAGTATCTTTATTTTTCCGCTAATTACTTTGCCAGCAATTTCACACATCTGCGTACTTTAAAGAGCAAACCCAGTGACAATAATTCCTGTTTAATAAATGCGCACATATAAGAACTGAAACTCATTCGAGGAAGGTTATCACTGACATTATAGCATTATATATAGTATCCTGGTCATCATGTCGGCACTTGGAGTTGTTAATCAATAACGCCTTCATTCTGAAGATGGATCGCAACGTTACATCCCGGATGTGGTGTCAACTGCTGTTATCTGACACTAAATATATCACAAGGAACCACAACATGAGCTTCGAATCACGCCATTGTACTTCAAACGCAATAAAACCCATACTGTTATCAGTTGAGTCACACACCTCATTAACTCTCTGAATTATTCATGGGGATAAGCAAACGGCCTGCTCTTCTTTTGACAACAAATATCTACAAGACAACCCAGGTGCATAAAATTGCATTTATTCAGCGTGCTGCACGCTGGACAGGGGCCTGCGATGCATTATGTAGCATTTACAGCGTCCATGGCTGCACGATGGCCCCTGCCCGCCTCGCAATGCATTCATATTCATGCGCGGCTGCAATGGCCTCCCAGTGGAAAGTGTCGTGTCTGCGCGCCCGTGCAATGCGCCCGCCGTCCCGATCACGAGTTGCAACATGGCGTGCAATATATCCGCCGACGTCAGTGCGCCGTATTGTTCCTGGCTGCAATGTATACACGGCTCGCTTTGTGCGGTAAGCGGAGACGTTGGCTGTCGGTGAGCTACGGGCGCCACTGCGTGCCGTGAGAGCGGGCATGAGCGCCTGATTTGAGGTGCAGAGCGGCTCATGAGCTTCACTTCAGCTCGTTAATTACTCGCCATGACGCTTCCAGACTGCTGCGGTAGCCTTCAACGGCCTGTGAGTTGTGTGAGCTTGAAGGGGAGATAGTGTTTTATCATTCAAGGCGAAGCGATGATGTTCAAGGGTGATGCTGCGCCTCAGTGATGGCATGTTCTGGCAGAAGCGGCAGGGCTGGCCCCAGTTAGAGGGTGCTTCAGAAACTGCAAGCTCTTCGAGTGCTGCAACAGCTCAGGGAAGCACACAGGGCGCCACTTGTGAATCAGCATCTTGCCAGATCTGGAGTGCCCTCCTGTACAACAACAGTTTCGTGAAGTCGCCAGAGCCTTTCAAGGGTTTCGACAAATTTGCTATTGTGAAATCGAGTGGTCGTACGGCCCCTTTGGATGGAAAGGTCGGCGTTGAGCAGTCATTGCATGATCCGGCTACACCTTTCACTCAGCTTCTTGTATAGGTATAAGCCAAACTCAGTTTACCAACGGAATGAGCGTTATGTGCCATTATTCATTGTAAATTATTATTAGTTTAGTATGGGTAAATAAGGCCTATATTTGTTCAAATAGTCTCATTAAATTTGAAGATGAATACTTTGAACTATATTATACGAACATGGCAAATTTGGGGATGACTATCGGCATCTGCTGTCATTAGCAAATATAACATGTATGCATTTTCTTTGCTCCTTTCCGCACAAACTACAGTCGGAAATCGTCATCACAACATATTTTCAAGCTAGTATAGCATTAGTATAAGAGTCTAGTTTCAATCTTAGCAATTCAGTAAGACAGGCTTTGAAATACACTAAAGTTTAGTTGCACACCTGTACGGGCTTATCGCTGCACTAGGTTCTGAACCAGGTTTTTGCAGCTGTGCCAAACTCTCATGCCACATCAAACTATCCGCCTAAAAGGAATGCGTATTTTTTACAATCTCTGAGTTCCTGGTTTGCTGACACCTCCGAGGCCTATCGTTCGCCATAAATCGCCGCCGCAAGTAAATGTCTGCAATATTTACTGAAAACTTAAAATGTGTGAGTAATGTTACTGAAAACCTTAAAGTTTGTGAGCAATGTGTCTGTGTAGCCTAAATTGATCAATACAGCTGACTGATTAATCAATAACCCACTGAAAAAGTTAATATTTGTGTTCTTCACTTTCCACTTGCAAGAGGTAAAGAAGGCTAGGTACACACTGGACACGACAGGAACCAACTCAAACCGCTGAGCTGTGTAAACCATGAGGTCCAATCCTTAAAGCGACTCATCAGGTTTGGCAGAAGTTTCCATTATATGAGCCAAGTTTGCTTAAGCCGAACGGGCAGATGCTTGCCCGCGCTGGTCTCTCTCTCTCTCTCTCTCTCTCTCTCTCTCTCTCTCTCTCTCTCTCTCTCTCTCTCTCTCTGCACTGCGCATTAGACGGTGTCACCATCACCTCTGCAGATACGGCCGACGTTTATGATGAAAAACTGGTATTTCTGGCAGCTTGTTTGGCGCTGACACTACAATGATCCGACCGAGATATGGCCGGACAATGATTTACACATGAAGACACTTACACAGCGCTCGAGCAGGCCGATCACTATCTGGCCGATTGTCGAAATCAGAAAGAAGTTCCTACACGTCACGTTAATTAGTGAGTCGAGTGTACTCAGCCCGGTTATCTTTACTCATACATATTCAACAGCAGAAGAAAAGCCTTGGCTTAAGTCGAATATTAATGATGACAAAAATTAATACACGCCATTAGAAACCTCTAGAAACAATAACTATATGACAGTTTGCGGGATATGATAAGCCGTGAAATGTTACAACAATCTTTAACGACGACGTTGATTCCAAAAAGGCTGCTTCTTGTCCGCTGAAGATTTATTAACATCAGCGACAGAATATGCTGTGCAGATATATTGAAATCCTCGGTGGCTACCGTCACATCGGTAGCACATCACCCAGCAGTAACTCACATTTCACTGCTGGCAACGTGCCAAGAAATCACTTGTCACCCAGAGTCGCCTTCTCAATCAACACTAGCAGACTCACACCCAATCAATGCCTACAGGCACCCTTCCTTCCACCCTAAGCTTTCCCTCACCCTTCCTGAGTCACAGAGTCCGGAAGTTTCGAACGCCCTCGCGATGAGGAAGAAATGCAAGAGGGAGCTCTCGGGGTCGTCTCAGGCACGTTGCAGGGCGCCTGCAGTACCATGTCTCACACTGCCCCGCCATGTTGCGGTCGGAGTGACTGCAGTGATCGTCCGGGCCTCCAGGGCAGAAGGCCTGCTGAGATGATGATGAGTAGGATCGATAGGGGATTCAACCTCCAGGGCAGAAGGCCTGCTGAGAAGATGAGTAGGATCGATAGGGGATTCAGCGAGCCGATACGGCGCTGTAATAAAGACAGTGATTCATTTGACTTAACGGTGTCATGACCGCAATGGCTGCATTTGTCATGCCAAAACGGCGCTGGAAACTAGATAACTAGCCGGTCGGCAATGTTTATGAGCTTTCAAGTTTTTCTTCAACAATATGTTTTACAACTTTGTACATTAGAACTTGCCAACTTTTCGAAATTGCACTCAGAAATAAGCCATGAAACAGTCCCAACCTTGACAGCCGCATGTTTTCCTGGTTGCAAAAGGAACACGCCGAGAAGCGACTTTGTGATTGTGCGAGACAAGGTCAGGTATAACATGTGTATTTTATGTATAATTTGACAAGCTCCAGAGCCGTTTTAGTTCCTGCCTGCTAGACAATATTCCACCCAACATCTACTGTATACTTTCGTGTTTCTGCATGCATGTCTATTGTCTATGGATCCATAGTCTATGGATCCGTCCATGAATCTATACATGTCTTTGGATCCATAGTCTATGGATCCGTCCATGAATCTCTACATGTCCATGGATCCATAGTATATGGATCCGTCCATGAATATATACCTGTCTATGGATCCATAGTCTATGGATCCGTCCATGAATCTATACATGTCTATGGATCCCCAAACTCCCAGTCATCAAATGACCTGTATGTGTCAACAGCGCAGGCCATGCCCATGTGTCTCCCATTTCTCTGAACATCTGACCGTCGGAGAGTACAGAAGGCCCGCGGTGACCATCCCCGCGCAGTGAGCAGCCCGCCATTCTCCGGCCCAGGGCCCCAATGACGTCACCAGTTGCAGAACACCGGTGTCTGGGGGGGGGGGGGGGATTAGCAGCAGATAACTGAGCGGCGGCTCCGACCGGGATGACCTCAGGGTGACCTGTACGTTAGAGCGAGCGTCCGTGTCGCAACCGGCAGAGTTTGCTGGAAATGTCAGCAAAATGGGGCTTTCTGATGACGTCGGCCGTAAAGGTTATTAAGGCAAGGCTTAGCATTGGGTAGTAAGTCTTGCGGTTGCGACACGTATCTCGATGTTTGCAATGCATTCGAGGGAAGTTTGATTTGTTTCAGAATATAATGAGTTGGGCGATTAATCACGTTGTTTAATTATGAATAAGAACAATCGCGTACTCCATAAAATGCACTAGAAAGTTAATGAGCAAGGTTGTTTTGGACCAACCAATACCTTTTCCCAGACTATATCCGTTTTTAACTGTGCTTTATTCTCAAGCTTGTTTAATGCTATATTACACGTCCATTTTTCGAGATTTGTTACGCAAAATCAACATCAATCACAGTGACTTGCTATTCACAAGATTTGGGGTGTTATTTTCCAATCTCGCATACTGCGCCTGGAGTAACCTAGTGCCAAATAATAATGTGCACCTCGTGATTAAATCACGAATGATAGAGCTCTACGGCTGGTCAATGTGGCTTACGTCAGCGACCGATTGAGATCATCTCGATTTAGTCACGGAAAACGGCAAATAAGCAGACTACGAATTTACCTGAAATAACTCGACAGATAAATAACTGTAAAATGACCGAACTCCTGTAACATAACAGTTTTGAAGCCACATCTAGTGACATTTTGAAGTGACATCTATCAGACTGGGTCTTTAACTAGGTTGGAAATGAGTGCATACCCTTCTCTAAACGGGACCGTAGTAGCTGTCACTGACAGACTCTGTATCTAGGCCCGGAGAAAGACACTTTGTAGGCCATCTGTGTCCATGACAATTGTATCTGTTACATCTAAGCCAACTCAGCCTTGAAATGGATACTTGAGATTGTGAAAAGCGGCGTCAATCTCAAAGTCACGCAATAAGAATGTGGGAAGGACAGGTCAGTCGGTGTTTCTCAGACGGCCCTCGAAACACCACGCGGCTCCTTCCAGCAGCCTTGTCCGACCCTGGGAACCAGTCGTTTCAACTTCACTGAGCCGTGGCAGCTGTTCGGGGACCACGGTCGGCATCCTGACCAAGCCAACACATATCTCGTCCCGTTACCGCTCCCGTAAATCACGCATGGCCCCGGATCACAAGAATACCGCGTGCGCGTCCTCCGGTGCCTCGGGCGATTCTGAGCCAACGGGGGAGCAAAAAGCGCCCTATGTGCACCGCCGTGGGCGGGTATGCCGAACACTCTGGGGGCGCATTCATCTTCGAAGCGATGTTGCGAAAGCGTGGCCACGAGATGCCCGCACACATCCGTCAAACTGGCTACTGAGGCCGCGCGCTCACTCGGGTAAATATGCTGCCCAGTGGCCGCCCATTTCGACTGCGGCCATCGGTGAATCTGAATTGGAGAATCTTAATTCGTCTTGCTGCTGGTCAATGCAGAATCTTATCTATTGAGAGGGCGCTTAAATGCCTGAACTGGGAATCATTTTAATCATTCGAGGAATTTTGAAAGCGAATTCTCTACAGCTTAAGCTCAGAATGCAAATTAATAAATATTTTATAATCTCTTATCCCGTGTGTGTATATCATTAGGATGCCAGGAGGTTGTTAAATTCCTCCATTATTCGAAAGTACTGGCTCGGTCTTTATGAGTAAATGCGCATCAGACTGGCACCGATCTGAGCTGCTCCACAGCTCGGCAGTCAGACAAGGCCGAGCAGAGGCAACTCGCCCTCCCAGGAGTGGCCACGGAAGACCGGTACCCCCCTCCCCCCCTCCCCCCGCCACCTGAGCTCGGTACGACACCGTCTGAGGCTGCGTTACCGGTCGTCGGTTTACTATGCCGTCGGGGGCGGGGCGGGGGAGGGCTGGCAGGGGCACTGGCGCCTGTAACGGACGGAGCTGGTTCCCGGCTGACCGGTTCGGCCGGGATCTACACCTGGTCCCCCGACGCGCGGTACGGTGGACCGGCCGGCCACCCGCCCGCGCACCTCAAGTTCATGTTCAAGATCAGCCGGTGGGGCTAGTTTTGGCCAGGTTCGGCAGACGGCGCGGGGCGGTGCGGGGCCGGTGCCCGTTCCGACCCGGCCCGTCTCCGGTTCCACGGCTGGGCGGAAGAGGTGGCGGTGATACCTGTTGTGGGAGAGATACTAATCAGGCATTGCTGCCTCGGTACTGCTGTCGCTGGCTGAGAAGTTGGCTTGGTTCTATCGAACATTATGAAGGCTTCAATGGTCTCGAAAGCGAACGTTCAGAATAACTTATCTATGTCATTGCAAAGGCATTATCAAACTTGTGGGGATACTGAAACTTTGAAACAATGCGGTGAATGATAGGTTCAGGAGGCCTTTATGTTCCATGGAAACGTTCACTTTCAGAGTGTTCGCTATGTTTATTGGCTTTGATCTTTGCCGCTATTTATTAAATCGCTCACGTTTTGACAAAATCGCTCGGCTGGGAGGGCGGCCAAAACTGAGATCAAAGAAAGGCGCGCCTCTCTCTCGCTATGCAATGAATGCAGGCATGCCCGCCTCTGTCACCGCTCTGTCTCCGTGGAGGCACACTCATTCCCAATGCGTACCGATACTTAACTTCTTCCATGCAAAAATGAGCTGAATTTGGATAAAAACTCGTCAAATACTGCGCGACTAAATGATTCGGGTGCCAGAGCGGTGCTGCGAATATCGACCGATTTTCGGATAGTCCCAGCGAGCAACAAAAACTGACAGGACAAACCAACCATCCAGGCTATGCGTAGTATGCGGGTGCCAATGATACCGGCAAAATGTGGTTGCTACTGTCCACTTTTTGTACGCTTCTGGGTACTTCCCGGCATCCGCCGGCCTTTTTGCGCTGCCGAGGAAGCCCAGTGGTCACTGGCTTTGATTCGAGTGACATCCCTGGTCCAAGACGGTGTGCCGTTTGATAGTAGCCAAATGACTGCTTTCTGTCCGGCGACGCCCAGTTTTTAGTCCTGATCCAGGCAGGTTGATGCATTACCTTGATGAGAGGTACATTTACGCTCGTATTTAGATAACAAGTCATTGTGCAGTGGACGCTGTCCAGTTTTTGCAGCCGCAGATGTAGAGATAAATGTAAATAAACTCCGAGCTCGGTTACCACCAGTGCGTTCGTGACGAGCTATCTATCGTGCAGATTGAACGCCATTTGCGCGAACCGGAGCTGCGCCGTCTCTCGGGAGCTCCCACGTTGCCCCTCGCCTCGGTCACGCCTCACGTGACGTCTCCACGCATCACGCCCCACGAGTTCTCACGTCACTTGGCACGATACCGCTGCCGGGAACTGAGCCACCGACCGCCACCGCAAATCGCCGGCCGCTCACCACGAGGCTGGCGCGCTGCACGTGTCGCCACTTAGCTCTGGTGACCCTTCCCACACTTGGAGCGCGCGCATGCCGTCATTACGCGGCAATGTATCACACGGCGACTGGGTCAACTCTGGAGAGTGGTGTTCGCCGAGAGAAACAGGACGTCAGTCATTCGCTGCTCATGTGTATCGAATCCTTTCGGGAGCGACGCAATAGGAGTCGAGACTCGCAAACCATGCAGAACGAGTGAAGCGGAAAGGGGAGCGTGGATCCGCCACAGCGGAGCAGCTGGTGGCTGGCACGCCTTTCTGACGCCCCATGCTGCGCCCCCCGTGGCGCTCCATGCTACATCCTCTAAAACGTCCCCTGTTGCGCCCTGCGACACCTCTGTGCCGCCCGTCAGCGGCAGGGTCGCCTTACGGCGCCACTGTCACGGCATGGTAGCCTCGCCCGCCGCACCGCGCTCTGCTGACGACCCCATTGTTCGGGCGCGCTCTCACGCCGGCCGGTCGACCCGATCACGCTGAGAGGCGCTGTCCCACGCTTATCGCACGCCGCGTGGACACACGCACAAACCAAAAACTGGCGCGCCGGCGCTAGTGAGGGTCGGCACGGCACCCGGCGACGTTCCTGCCTCGGGTCAGTGGATATTTTGGGTCGTGGGTCGTGGGTGGGGCCCGCGATGGTGGGTCGGTGGTGGTGTGGGTGGGGCCCGCGATGGTGGGGTCGTGGGTCGTGGGTGGGGCCCGCGATGGTGGGGTCGTGGGGCGTGGGTGGGGCCGGCGATGGTGGGGTGGGTCGTGGGTGAGTCCCGCGATGGTGGGGTCGGTGGTGGCGTGGGTGGGGCCCACGATGGACCAACAGCGGCCGCTGGGTGGAGGGCGACGCGGCGAGACGCGATCATCGGTCAACCCAGGACAGCGGGCGTGGAGCGCGACAGTGTCGCTGGTCCTGTCGCGGGGGCAGACATATAGGTCCGATTGGTGTGGTAGAGCCAGTACGATGTTGGGGACATTGGATTCGAAATTGACATTCGTTTATGATGCAAGGAAGGCAGTGCGGGGGAGAGATGATGTAATTGTAATTGAGATGATGCTGATGCAATTTGAAGGCTGAATTTGTCACGTGAATAACAAAGAAACCAACATTCTAGTTTTATGGTAAGCACATTGTCATCAAAGTGACCACAGCATCCTTGCATCCGATGCAGCCTCCGAGACATGGTGCACAGAGTGCTTTGCAGCTTTATAGAGGTCATCGAGAATGATGGTCGGACCTCGAACACACGTGAGTGCACGTCAGCAGCAGACCATGCACGTGACATAATGCACAATTCGCAATCGTCCCCAGTGACCAGTCTCATGGATCGTCCGCAATCGTCCCATGGAAAATGATTTATGCAAGCAATGCCTCTGCCCAAAACAAACGCATGCAATTTTAGTGCTCAGACGTAGCAGTGAGTACGTATGCAAAAGTTATATTATGAAAACAGGATATTATTCTACACCACCATAGATGAACATTGGGAAACCATTAACCCAAAACATTACAACAGGGCCACAATCATATCCGTCACTCTGCGACTCCGGTTTTCGCGGCTCCACCGGGCCGGGTGGGACCTCTGTCGTCTGTCGTCTGTCGTCTGTCGTCTGTCGTCTGTCGTCTGTCGTCTGTCGTCTGTCGTCTGTCGTCTGTCGTCTGTCGTCTGTCGTCTGTCGTCTGTCGTCTGTCGTCAGACGGGGGTGGTGTCTGTCCACCTGTCTACTGGCCCGCCGCTCAACTCAGCGACGCTCTGCCCTCCCGCAGGCGGCGTGCCGGCGTGGAGCGCGCGGCGGCCATTTTTGGAGCGCCCGCGGCTGGTCAGATATCGAGGCTCCGTTTCTAGTGATGTCTTATCGAAGTGTGTCTGCGCGACCGCTCCCAGCCAAGGACTCGCTCATTAGACGAGGTTGTTTTTACGCGGCCCGGTGGCGACATGTCGGAGCGCCGAGCTTCCGAATCTGGCCGCGTGGTGGCAGCACTGGTGCCGGCCGATCGCAAGCAGCGAAATCATAGGTTAATATTAATTGTCAACGTGAGGACCGGTCAAGTGTCGCTCCGAGGTGCTGTTTGGAATGGCGCTTTTTAGCTTCCTGAGGTAAGCAGACAACGGGGCGTGATCACTGGGCTGCGAAATGGCCGTGTCCGACGTGGTTTTCTCGCAAGTTGTCTGACAAATTTATTTTTAGACTTAGAAACCAGTATTTGTGCCCAAACCGGTTTTCTCAATTCTTGATCTGGTTTCGAAAAATATGATTTGCCTGACTGGATATTCTATTTCTGGAGCAATTGTCCATATTCACCTAAACCTGTCTTAACAATTATTGATAAGTGTGAAAGGTAACTTTTAAGTTATTTTCTGAACTTGGATATAACAGGCTATATTAACATCAAAAGATATCTCCTAACCCTATTGAAGGTTAGGAAATACCTTATGAAACATGCTACACGTTATTTGTGAATGATACATGCCAATTGAAGCTTGAATCGCTTGAAGTTTTTATTTTTGGTATACAAAGTCATACCAAGGTATCATAGTTAACAATGTATCTATGATATATGCATTCGAAGCAAAATCCAATAGTTTCATATGGCAGATCGAAATAATGATTTTATAGTGATTCCAATGAATCGATGTTAAATTTCGTACATAATATTTAACAAGCATTTTACACGCATCAAAAACAATTTTCATATAGTTCTAATTGTTTTTTATTTGTTTATTATATTGTCACATAACTAGTAAGTTGTTATAAAATAAACTTTCCATATGCTATGAGCGCCAGTCCAACAAGCAACTGTTGCTTCCTCTAACTTCATGTAGGCCATCACCTTCTTCATGATCTTTACCTTTGTTGTTCTAAGAAAAATTCCAGATTGTCTTACCTCCTAACACAGCAACTTATAATAACCGACACTCAGGTCGGCATATTATTTAGGTACTCACTCTATTGATGTTCCCATATTCACATAGCCGGGGAGTATGGAACAAGCATTCATACACTACGTGACAATATTGTCAAAACATAATAAACGACTGTTAGCATATAGCATGTTGACTATCCACAACCTAAAAACTACCTACTGCATTGTAGGTTGCGGTTTCATCCCCATTAATGCTCTCAAACTTCTTGTCAATATGAACGTCTCTTCTGTTCTTTTCGAGGCATTCTGAAACACATATACCAGTACAACGCCTTGTTGGGCGATGACCGAGCGAGCGCGCTCTGGTAAAGCTAAAACAGGTTTGAAATATAAAACGGTGAGGGAGCACACGTGGTAGTAACACAGTCATTTTAGTCCTCCAGAAAAATTGCTAGGCTTCAATGCATTCCAACATAAAAATTAAGTTGTATTAAATTGTTCATGATCTCCTTTCTCAAATCCGCCAAAAGGGAGTACGTCCTGAGCGCTGCATGCTTCAGCGTATACATTAATTACCGAGCGGGCGCGAAGCGCCCGTGAGGTTTCTCGTCAACTTACTAGACAAATTTACATTTGACCCGGCCCGACCCGGTCCGACCCGACCCGACCCGGCCCGACCCGGCCATACATACGCTTTTCGGAAGCTAATAACTTTGCAACCACTGCTCCGATTGAGATTGGGTCTTCACCTTTGGACAGGTTTATCAAATCAATTTTGTGTTTGGTATGGTGCGTTTTGATAGAGGTCGTACCACAGCGCGTAGCATTTGGCAAACGCGAACGTCGAAATGAACAAAATACCTTGCTAAAATGATTCTTGATCAAAAATGGCAGTATTATTCTAAGCATTGATTTATACGCTGAAACATGCAGCGCTCAGGACGAACTCCCTTTCGGCGGATTTGGAAAGGAGATCATGAACAATTTAATACAACTTAATTTTTATGTTGGCATGCCATGTTGGCGGCCTGGCAATTTTTCTGGAGGACTAAAATGACTGTGTTACTACCACGTATGCTCCCTTACCGTTTCATATTTCAAACCTGTTTTAGCTTTACCAGAGCGCGCTCGCTCGTTCATCGCCCAAAAAGGCGTTTTACTGGTGCTTAGAATAATACAGCCATTCTTGATCAAGAATCATTTTTGCAAGGTTTTTTGTTCATTTCGACGTTCACGTGTGCCAACTGCCACGGGCTGTGGTACCACATCTATCAGAACGCACTATACCAAAAACAAAATCATTTGATGGACCCATCCAATGGTGAAAACCCAATCTCAATCGGAGCAGTGGTTGCAAAGTTATTAGCTTCCGAAAAGCGTCTGTATGGCCGGGTCGGTCCGGGTCGGGCCGGGTCGGGCCGGGTCGGGCCGGGTCAAATGTAAATTTGTCTAGTAAGTTGACGAGAACCCTCACGGGAGCTTCGCGCTCGCTCGGTAATCATTCAAAGCACTACCCATTCCCGGGCCTGCTGCGGGCTCCAGGTCTCTCAGGCCTCTCCATCTCTCCTCCTGATGTCCCTCCCGCCGTCCCTTCCAGGCCCAGAGGCGACCGCTCTCTCTGTCCCACAGTCACGGAGAGCGGCGTTTTCGGCACTGTCCTTTATACCGGCTGTAAAACCGTTTATGTCCACAGCCAAGGCGGCCGTCCTTCGCTCTGAGACGCCGGAATCGGCGGCGAGCGCACCGATTTAGCTGCTGACTCGGCGACACGGGCGGTAGCACCGCGGTGGCGGCACAAACGGCGGCGCGCGGCAATCGCGCTGCTTTCCATTTCCGTTTTACGGCTTGTACGCGCTGGACCTCAGTTACTGAATGACGGTTACTAACAGGATCGATGGTTTTCGAAAACAGCTGTTGGTTACATGAGCTGCATGGGTATGGCTAATGCAGTGTGGTTTCATGGTTAGATGGCTTGCATTCGCATATACTTTGAATATTGTGCAATGGGAGGACTGGAGTCTTTATTTCCATTGGAGATAAATGTGATATGTTTGTGCATCGTGGTTTATGCATCACCTTAGGTCAAATATGGAAACACGATGCTGTATTCTGCATGCATATCTTGTTTGATCGTTAGTCGATTGAGCGTTATTATGAATCGCCAGCCCATCTTATAATGGTAACCCGGGTAAACCCATCATTAGGTCTTCAACTGCCAAGCGACCGAGATCTGCAATATCGCGTGCATTATTCTGTAACAGTTCCTTATCGAGAAATGCCGCGCGGAATCTCTTTGATGGGCAGAGTGCTCGAATCACCGCCCAACAGCTTTGGGAGGGCTTCCATCTTGCGCAATGGGTTGTGTAAAGCTGCGAGGAGGCATCAGTGCGCTGGCAGGCGTGAAGACGGGGCAGCACGCGAACTGTTCTGCTTGTCTTATGGTCAGCCGGCACTGCCGCGTCTTCCGTGAGGATTATCCCAGCCACGCCGAACGATTCACGTGTATGCGTCAATGCTGACTCTTGGGCGATCGCGAACTGTCGGCGCTTTCCACATAATTTCTGTTGAAGTTGACTAGCTGTAACGTTGTGTATTACCGATAAAAATGATACGGTAGCTGTATCTGAGTGTAATCCTTTATGGACAGTCCTTTCATCTGTGGCGGTATGATAGTACATTACCTTCTGTTGGAACTCATTGATTTATTACACATTGCATGAGCACACAGTTATTTAATGTCATGATCAATGAGTTAGCTGTGATGTAAACTCATGGCGAATCGACTTCAATTAATTCTGACATGTATCTTTAAGGGCACCTTCATATTATGTAATTCTTCGCCCTCCATTTGAATCTCCAGGCTGTATATGTCACTATGTAGCCCTGATGTTCCCACATCCTCGCCCCGTCACGCAGCCGTTCCAACCTACCACCGTCAAACTCCGACCCGACAGTCACCTCCCCAGCTGCCGTGGCCACCGTATTGACCCACTCCCGGTTCGAACCTCGCCCAAACGCAGACGTCCTCCACGCTCTAGTCAAACCAGACGAGGAGCTGCGTGCCGACCAGACAGGAAGCTTCGGCAGTGGGCTCGCGTCTCGCGCGCGCGTCACCGGCTGCCCCTGACAACCAGGCCGGTCAGAGCCGCGCGGCGCGGGGGGAGGGGACGCATCGGCGAACCAGCCGGTGGTGGCGGGCCCGGTGTCGGGTGTCGGGTACAGCTGAACAGGTGGCCCTGCAGGTCACATAGTGGGTTTGGATAACGTGATGAGTAGTTCTGAGAGGCAGTTGGGGGGGGGGGGGGGACGTGATGCAGTGGGTTAGGTGTATGGTGGCTGAAACGGGTTGAGCGCAACAGTGCTGCTTAGGTGGACAATATCCCAGAAATGCGTTGCCAGGCCCTTGCAGTTAGGTGCCAGTCGAGACAACTGTATCATATTTGAAGCTTTGAGTTGCATGGTTGTAATGCAGAATGCGTATCTCATCATCTGCTAGCGTGAAATGCGACCAGAAGCGATTGTTGCGGAGACTGCATTGCATACAGAAAGGTAGCACCATCAGACTGCAACACAGAGTATGAACGTAACCCTCGACTGGCCTTCCACAGGCAGGACAGACTAACGCCGATAACTGCATCGTGGACCGCGGAGTGACCCAAGAGACACTTGTCTTTGGAGTAAATAATAACAACGACGAACATAATTATCGATGAATGTGTTTGGCTGCTAATGACGAAAGAATGTTTGCATGGATGTCAAAACCACATATAGCATGCAACGTGCTTCAGTTCGCGGCTTTCAAGTGTGTGCAATTCACCGTGATTCAGATCACAAAGGATCAGCTTTTTACAGCTTGTATATACACCAGAACCATACTACCTATACATGTTTCACGTGCTAACTCAATCCATGCTGACTTTCGATCAAATGGCGCATAAGTTTTGTTTCCCTAAAGGCGCTATGTAGCACACTTCAGCACCATGGCGCAGTTTTGAAACTAAAATAGTTTTATTCTAAAACGAAGTCGTGCAATGCCGTTTCTTTTTTGCTAGCACGCACGCAAGGGAGAGTCGCCAGTGTATAAATGTGCTTGTACGCCAATGATCGTAATTGCCTAGAGCACCGTTCGGGCGTGGTGGCCTGTGACGTGGTGGCCTGTGGCCTGTGACGTGTGACGTGGCCTGTGGCGTGGTGGGCCTGTGACATGGGACAGGATATGATGCATATATTGATAATGCGGACTGTCAAAGTCTGGGCAGTTAACGGCAACACAAATCACTTTTGATTGCGTATATCTATCAGTGAGGACTGCGACTACTTGTCTGTGGCTGTGTTTAAGCTGCACGTAAATCATAAGTCAATGCTAGTGCTGAAGGCTGTAGAATGTAGATTACTGTGCATAATATACCTACCATAGCCTGCACGACATTTGCCCATGAGCAACTGGACTGCTGGGCCATTCCAGCTTCAAAGGTTGTGCTGTAAGAATAAGCTACTTCGATCGCACCAAAAATAGGCTATGACACTGACACAAGTGCACTAGTAACAGATGCACTTGCACCTTTCCTCATTATCGCAACTTCAACAATTAAGTTCTGTTTGATCTTATCTAAAGCGTTAAGACACTATACGGTCGCATTATTACCAGATTACGAGCACCTAATTCAGAGATGAGAGCGCTTTACATTGCGAATTTAGGCAACGTAATAGCCAATTTGAAGAGCTTCGAGAAGAACAATAAAACAACGGCAATATTCATCGAAGTTCGGCAAATTGGAGCTGGCTGATGCAACGCTTGGAGGGATAGTGACACATTTGTAGAAGTTTAATCATAAGTTCATATTGGGATGGCTCCGGCACACTCAGATCCTTATAAAGCTTGCTTGATGATCCACACGTAAGGCGCATCATGACCTGCAGCTATACGTTGCCATACAAATACAAACCTTCGTGGATGCAGGCTCGCTCGATTCCCGGCTTGCCGTAGCCACGATTCTTCACTGATGGAGGCTGTGATTGTACTGACCCACAGTAACAAGTCACATCCTCGGTGAGGTCTGCAGTAAGGTCGAATCCGGCCCTGCAGTGGAAAGGCCAACGGCGGACGTCATGTATAGTAGTGTGGTGCGGTGACGTCATGTAGAGTAGTGTGGTGCGGTGACGTCATGTAGAGCAGTGTGGTGCAGTGACGTCATGTAGAGCAGTGTGGTGCGGCGACGTCATGTAGAGTAGTGTGGTGCGGTGACGTCATGTAGAGCAGTGTGGTGCAGTGACGTCATG
>JAXIVJ010008603.1:0-40000 GCA_036785665.1 Chirona hameri
ATGTATTTCCATTGTATTTAAACAGTAGCATGGGTCTTTTCTCTTTTATAGGTATGTTTAGTTCTTTGTGACTCCATCACTATGCACGACACATTACCCATACCGACACAAGTGGGCTATCCAACGAGTTTTGTCGCATCAAGGACAAAGCAAATTGTAACTTATGAGTAAAACATCAGTCGTCGTGGCATTGCATGTCTCAACACATAGCCTCTTGACAAAAAGTTTCTCCCAAAATGACTTCGAATTGAAGTGATGCACACCTCACACATACGCTTACAGGCCCGCATCAGGGTTGACTTCTTGACCGTGGGGACCAGCTTCCGATGGTCCCACCTCATAGGTAGTGTATGGAGTATCTCAGGGGTGTAGCTTCTCCAGAAAAGTTTGGGAGGGCTGAGCTGAGAAAAATCGCTAAAGTACCAACAAAATTCACACATACAGATTCCCCAGCACGGCGCGGTTAGGCCTAATACACTGTGCTTGGATCCATGTAAAATACAATACGCGTGCCATGAGCGTTGTCAGCGCCAGGAGGAACCCAAATTAATTTCAGTAAAATTACGGCCTGACCATTTCATGTTACTGGACTAGTGACTAACACGGAGAGTATTTTTGGTTTGCTCCGTCGCGTATTTCGCAAATATCTCCGTGAATTACCGCCAATATCGTCCCCAAACTTCCAGTACCCGCTTTCACATCAAGCACCGCTCACTAAACGGCTAAACGTTTTAGCAATGGGAGGGGTAACATGCCAATGCCTTTGTCATTTTTTGCACCTACTCCTATTCCGAACTCCGGACGAAAAACGTTAACATTGCATCCAACTGGCCATTTGTGCGTTTAAGTTGAGAAGGGGACAATAAATTTTTCTTCTTCTGTTGAGCAAAAAGTTCCATGAATAGAGGTAATTCGTGACGATTCGTCACAAATAGTCCATCTGAAGATAATTAGAATATACACATTCAGGTATCGATATTTGTAATCCTGCACCTTCAATGGTATGGTTCCCCCAACTTATACGGACAGCCCCGTACACATTTTTGAAGATCGCCAACTAGTACGGACACTGTCCGTACTGCCCATGTACTTTGGTCCAGTCTAAGTGGACCACATGGGACCAAAACGCCGAAAGAACGTTGCAGACGATACCATTGACCAAAAATATGTGCAGGGGCGTAGTCAGGATTTCGCCGTCCGGTGACGTTGGTCCAGCTTAGCAGGCAGGTTCAGCAGATGGATATCCATCTGTAGATGGATATTCAAACTGAAACGGACCCCTCAGATTGGCCCAAAAGCTCCTAAATGTCCCTAAACTTAACGTCCTGATCATGATGAGCATAAACCAGCTAAGCTCGGCCCCGCCCTAGTTAAGAAGTTACAAAGGGTCAAAGGTCGAGGTCATGTGGAGCGGACCCATACGATGTTTCATCTGAAAATCTACAATATGATACAGTTATCTCCTGATTACGAGTACGCATAAATAGCTAAGCTCGGCCCGACCTAGTTAAGAAGTTTCAATGGGTCAAAGGTCAAGGTCTTCGGGGCGAACCCCTACGATTTCTCTAAAAATCTGCAATATAATATAGTTTGACCTGATTACGATAAGCATAAATATAAGCTCGGCCCGGCCTAGTTAGGAAGTTACAATGGGTCAAAGGTCGAGGTCATCTGGGGCGGACCCCTTACGATTTCACTGAAAACCTTCAATATGATAACGTCTTTGACCTACTGATTTACGGTGCTGCATAAAAAGCTAAGCTCGGCCCGCCCTAGTTAAGAAAGTTGCAATGGATCAAAAGTCGAAATCATCTGGGGGGCTAAAATTAATGAAAAGTTACCTTGGAGCCTTGCGTTGACAAACGCACGTTCTTCGAGTTCGTCGTGTGGTTGCGTCTTCTATCATTGTTATTTATTGTTTATATTGTTGTGGAATTTGCTTGCGTTCTCTTTAATCTGTGAACCTAGGCAATGTACAGCTTTATTGTAATAATCGGGCAGTAATCAGTAGCTGTATAGGGAATAGTTCACCTTTAACATGCATTTTGAACTGAGATAGGAGAATTGCAGGTCCTGGTTCAGGTAAAAAAAGGTGGGTTGGTAGTGCAATAATGTTCATTAATGTCTTGTGCCAATATGTGCTTCGCTTGTATTTTTGTTGGATGTGTTTTATTATCACTATGCTGTTATGCATTGAATGCCTATTTCATTTACGTACCATTTTTTTTAGTAAGATACTTCATTTCAATGTGTTAACATGATGGGATCCCAGTCAGACATGCATTCCAAGGTTATTGCAAATAAGATGGTCTGCTTCCCCCAAAAGTATATACTAAATATATCATATATAATTCTAACAAAGGTTTGCTATTGTTGCGGACGGAAACGTCTTGCAAGCCCTGGCATTTAAGCTCGAACTGTCTGTGGCACGCTTCAAATCCTCCAGAGATTCTGCAGCTTATCACCGACGTCGGGATGTCCTCTCAGAAGTTCTTGCAGCGCATGCACAAATTCAATGTGCACTCAGGAATGGGAGCTCTGGCAACAGCCGGCGTAATGCCTGTGAAATTCCTGACAGTCTCAGATCCATGCCAGTCTGTGCAGGCGAGTGAAGCTCCATGCCAGTCTGTGCAGGCGAGTGAAGCTCTATGCCAGTCTGTGCAGGCGAGTGAAGCTCTATGCAGTCTGTGCAGGCAAGTGAAGCTATATGCCAGTCTGTGCAGGCGAGTGAAGCTCTATGTCAGTCTGTGCAGGTGAGTGAAGCTCCTATGCCAGTCTGTGCAGGCGAGTGAAGCTCCCATGCCAGTCTGTGCAGGGCGAGTGAAAGCTCTATGCCAGTCTGTGCAGGCGAGGTAAAGCTCTATGCCAGTCTGTGCAGGCGAGTGAAGCTCTATGCCAGTCTGTGCAGGCGAGTGAGCTCTGTGTCAGTCTGTGCAGGTGAGTGGAAGCTCTATGCAGTCTTGCAGGCGAGTGAGCTCCATCCAAGTCTGTGCAGGCGAGTGAAGCTCCATGCCAGTCTGTGCAGGCGAGTGAAGCTCTATGCCAGTCTGTGCAGGCGAGTAAAGCTCTATGCAGTCTGTGCAGGCGAGTGAAGCTCTAGCCAGTCTGTGCAGGCGAGTGAGCTCTATGCCAGTCTGTACAGGCGAGTAAAGCTCTATGCCAGTCTGTGCAGGCGAGTGAAGCTCCATGCAGTCTGTGCAGGCGTGTGAAGCTCCATGCCAGTCTGTGCAGGCGAGTGAAGCTCCATGCCAGTCTGTGCAGGCGAGTGAAGTCTGTGCTAGTCTGTACAGGCGAGTGAAGCTCATGTCAGTCTGTGCAGACGAGTGAAGCTCTATGCCAGTCTGTGCAGGCGAGTGAAGCACTATGCGAGTCTGCTGCAGGTGAGTGAAGCTCTATGCCAGTTTGTGCAGGCGATGTGAAGCTATATGCAGCTTGCAGGCGAGTGCAGTACTCTTTGCCAGTCTGGCAGGCGAGTGAAGCTCTCATGCCAGTTGTGCGTATCGAGGCGCGATGGCTACCGCGGCGGCAGGGACGGCAGGCGCGATGGCTACCGCGGTATGCGGCAAGGGGACGGCTATCAGGACGGCCGGTCGCCGCTGCCGAGACGGACCCGGCCACCGCCGCCCGAACAGCCGCCGCCGCCGCAGCCCCCGTAGCAGCCCGCCGTTGCCGCCGGATGGACTGGGCCGCCCCTCGTCTCCACCGCAACACCGACAGAGGAAGGACGGAGATGCTGTCTCAGCAGGTGACGCTCGGCAGCAGACGGCAAATTCTCAGCACAAATGGGTCCAGGCCCCGGGCCGGGGCCACCTGCCCACCAGAGGACAGCCTCCCACCCGCGGCGGTCCGCCAACCCCAGGTCAGGCCGGCAGGTAGAGGGCAGTATCAAGCCGTCTGGCCGCGGAGGCCGCGGCCACCATGACCAGTTCAACCAGTACAACCAGTACGGAGAGGAGCAGCAGGGATACCTCGGAGGAGGGATACAACACCGACGCGTCGTACGTACGACCAACAGGGAGACGGCTACGGCTAGGATACCGGAGGAAGACAGTACAACGATGAGAACGACTACGGTTGTCGATTGAGGCGGTACCACGCGCGACGATGGGAGGACGTGCGTCAGTCCTGCTGTTCGTTCTCAATGTGTAATCCACTTGCCGCTGTGTACGCACCACTTGTAGTGTTTAGATGTCTGTATGGTGTATGTGTAAAACGAACTTGCAAGGTTGTCAAAGTACAACAAAAACTTATTGTACATGATCCATGACTTGTACATTGTGTTATGGTAATAGCTTTCGTGATTCATGTTATGTAATTTATTTGTGTAATCAGTGTTACTTGATATGGCGACAGAGACGTTGGTGATCCATGTATGCTATTATCTGGCGAGTTGCGTCCTGCAGCGACACACAGTGTCCACATGACATCACGATTAGACGTAATTAAAATCAGAACGCTGCATGTTCTGCATGTTCGTTCTGCATGTCGTGCGAGTGTATTGCGAGTTCGTTCGTGGGAGAGTGTGCGATTCTCTCGTGCGAGTGTCAAACCAACCAATAGAACATGCCTCTTCCCACATGTGTTTTTAATGTCACCACAGGGTGCAGGACAGGAGGGGTACCAGGTCAGACCACCAGGGGCAGAGCAGAAGGTGCAGGTCAGACCACCAGGGGCAGGGCAGGAGATGCGAGGTCAGACCACCGGACAAGACGTAACAGGTCAGACCACCAGGGGCAGGACAGGGGAGTATCAGTTAAGACAACCAGGGGGGCAGGCAGGAAGGTACCAGGTCAGACTGCAGGGGCCAGGAAAGGAGGGTACCAGGTCAGATCACCAGGCGCCAGGACAGGAAGGTACCAGGGGGCAGGACAGGAGGTAACTGATAAGACCACCTGCGGCAGGACAGGGAGGGTACCAGTTGAGACCACCAGGGGGGGGGGGGACAGGACAGGAGGGTACCACTTCAGAGCACCAGGGGGGGGGGGGCAGGATAGAAGGGTATCAGGTCAGGACCACTCAGGGGCAGGACAGGAGAGTATCAGATAAGACCACCAGGGGGCAGGACAGGAGGGTACCAGGTCAAACCACCCTAGGGGCCATGCCAGGAGGGTACCAGGTCAGAGCACCAGGCGACAGGATAGGAGGTACCAGGTAAGACCACCAGGGGGCAGGACAGGAGGGTACCAGGTCAGACCACCAGGGGCCATGACAGGAGGGTACCAGGTCAGACCACCAGGTGGAAGGACAGGAAGTACCAGGTCAGACCCACCAGAGGGCAGGACAGGAATGGTACCAGGTCAGACCACCAGGGACAGGACAGGAGGGTACCAGATAAGACCATCAGGGGAGGACAGAAGGGTACCAGATACGACCACCAGGGGAAGGACCGAGGGTACCGGTCAGACTACCAGGGGGCAGGACAGTAGGGTACCAAGTCAGACCACCAGGGGCAGGACAGGAGGTACCAGGTCAGACCACCAGGGGCAGGCAGGAGGTACCTAGGTCAGACCACCAGGGGGCAGGACAGGAGGTACCAGGTCAGACCACCAGGGGGCAGGACAGGAAGGTACCAGGTCAGGACCACCAGGGGGCAGGACAGGAGGTACCAGGTCAGACCACCAGGGACAGGACAGGAGGTATCAGGTCAGACCACCAGGGCAGGGCAGGAGGTACCAGGTCGACCACCAGGCGCCAGGACAGGAGGTACACAGGGTCAGACTACTAGGGGTCAGGACAGGAGGTAACCGGATGAAGACCACCTGCGGCAGGACAGGAGGGTACCAGTTCAGACTACCAGGGGGGGGGGGGGGGTAGAGGACAGGAGGGTACCACTTCATACCACCAGGGGGCAGGACAGGAGGGTACCAGGTCAGACCACCAGGGGCAGGACAGGAGAGTATCAGATAAGACCACCAGGGGGCAGGATAGGAGGGTACCAGGTCAGACCACCCTAGGGGCCATGCCAGGAGGGTACCAGGTCAGAGCACCAGGCGGCAGGAAAGGAGGTACCACCAGGAGGCAGGACAGGATGATACCAGGTCAGACCACCAGGGGCCATGACAAGGAGAGTACCAGGACAGGAGATACAGGTTAGACCACCAGGGGCAGGACAGGAGGTACCAGGTCAGACCTCAGGGGACAGGACAGGAGGTATCAGGTCAGACCACCAGGGCAGGGCAGGAGGTACCATGTCAGACCACCGGAGGGCAGGACAGGAGGGTACCAGATAATACCACCAGGGCAGGACAGGAGGTACCAGATACGACCACCAGGGGACAGGACAGGAGGTACCAGATAAGACCACCAGTGGAGGACAGGAGGATGACAGATTAGAACCCAGGGGGCAGGACAGGAGGGTACCAGATAAGAACCCAGGGGCAGGACAGGAGTGTACCAGGTCAGACCACCAGGGGCAGGACAGGAGGTACCAGGTCAGACTGCCAGGGGGCATGACAGGAGGTACCAGATAAGACCACCAGGGGCAGGACAGGAGGGTACCAGTTCAGACCACCAGGGGGAGGACAGGAGGGTTAATGTTGATGTTGATGTTGATGTTGATGTTGATGTTGATGTTGATGTTGATGTTGATGTTGATTTATTTAACAAAAGCAAGAAACAAAGAATGATGTGAGGGTAAAGGTGCAAAAGCACTTTCAGCGCTTATGACTAGGCACCATTTCCCGACTCACGAACATACATGTACACACTCACACACAACTCCCGCAAACGCGACGACCGCCGACCTTATTATAGCAGCACTACCTCAGGCCGATGCACCAAGGCTGCGTCGCGGTTTACCGTTCAAAGCGTTTGGTATGCTTAATATATCTTTGCACAGCTGTAGCCACAGGGTAGGGTACCAGTTCAGACCACCAGGGGGGCAGGACAGGTGGGTACCAGGTCAGACCACCAGGGGCAGGACAGGAGAGTATCAGATAAGACCACCAGGGGACAGGACAGGAGAGTACCAGGTCAGACCACCCTAGGGGGTCCATGACAGGAGGGTACCAGGTCAGTAGCACCATGGCGGCAGGAAAGAGGTACTAGGTCAGACCACCAGGAGACAGGACAGGAGGGTACCAGGTCAGACCACCAGGGGACGGGACAGGAGGTACCAGTTAAGACCACCAGTGGAGGACAGGAGGATGCCAGATTAGAACCCAGGGAGGCAGGACAGGAGGGTACCAGATAGAACCCAGGGGCAGAACAGGAGGGGACTAGGTCAGACCACCAGGGGCAGGACAGGAGGTACGAGGTAAGACCAGGGGGCAGGACAGGAGGGTACCAGATAAAAAAACGGGGCAGGACAGGAGGTACCAGATAAGACCACCAGGCGCAGGACAGGAGGGTACCAGATAAGAACGGACAGGACAGGAGGATACCAGTTCAGCCCACCAGGAGAAGTACAGGAGGGCACCAGGTCATACCACCAGGGGACAGGAGGTACCAGGTCAGACCACCAGGGGCAGGACAGGAGGTACCAGATAAGACCACCAGGGGGGCAGGACAGGAGGGTACCAGGGAAGACCACCAGGGGCAGGACAGGAGGGTAGCAGGTCAGACCACCAGGGCAGGGAAGGAGGTACCAAGTCAGACCACCGGAGGGCTGGACAGGAGGGTACCAGATAAGACCACCAGTGGGCGGGACAGAAGGTACCAGATAAGACCACCAGGGGGATGGACCGGAGGGTACAGGTCAGACTATCAGGGGGCAGGACAGGAGGGTACCAAGTCAGACCACCAGGGGCAGGTCAGGAAGTACCAGGTCAGACCACCAGGGGACAGGACAGGAGGTACCAGATAAGACCACCAGTGGAGGACAGGAGGATCTCAGATTAGAACCCAGGGGGCAGGACAGGAGGGTACCAGGTCAGACCACCAGGGACAGGACAGGAGGTACCATATAAGACCACCAGGGACAGGACAGGAGGGTACCAGATTAGAACCCAGGGGGCAGGACAGGAGGGTACCAGATAAGAACCCAGGGGCAGGACAGGAGGGTACCAGGTCAGATCACCAGGGGCAGGACAGAAGGTACCAGGTCAGACCACCAGGGGGCGGGACAGGAGGTACCAGGTCAGACCACAAGGGGGCAGGACAGGAGGGTACCAGATCAGACCACCAGGGACAGGACAGGAGGGTACCAGATCAGACCACCAGGGGCAGGACCCTGACCCCCCAGTGGATGAGACTACCCTGACCCCAGTTGTCTTACCTGGTTCCCTGCCTCCTGGTGGTCTCATTGTACTGTTATCTCCCGGAAGCTGCCTGACCCTGCCTCAGACCACCCGACACTCCGTTACTGTAAACCAAATCTGTTATGTTAACATACTCCGCCTGCCACCCGGGTATATAAACTTAGCAGCCCGTTAAATAATGTGCAACGTCCGCCGTGGATCAAGCCGGCACTTCTCGCTTTCCCGGGAAAGATTTATCTCTTCACAAACTTATATTGGGACTCACAAACACATGCACCAGTCCATGCACAGCCCATCCCTCACCTTACCGTGTACTCCACACACAGTCGCTCTCACTCGTCACTAGTCAGCCACGCTCCTCTCACACTAACTACCCATCCCACCCACTGAGCGCACCTCTCCCAAAGTTACTTTATATGCGGGACCTTCCAGTGCGATTTAGGCACAGCGCTTAGCACTGAGTACCCATGGCACCCCGAAACACACTGGATTTGGTGTCAGGACTCCTGTGATACCGGAGTATCGACAGCGTTAATTTGGAGGGGGAGAGTTATTTAGAAACGTCGTCCCAACTTAGCCGCAGCGAACCAAATGCCTCGACTGGCCGGCCGGCACCCCCGAGCTGTACAGCCCTTTCACTGCAGCGCATCATTTTCCTGTTGTTTTTGTCCTTCGGAACCGAGGCTACCCAGTTAGAATGGGCCTCTCACTCGAGAGCTGAGGCCAACAAACAACTCCGACCGGGCCGGCATCCGCGGCTGACCGAGGCTCGTCGCGGTCGGTATCTTATAATTTGGTCTTACATATTAAATACCTTACATTATCTGGTACTTCCTGTCCTGCCCCTGGTGGTCTGACCTGGTACCTCCTGTCCTTCCCCTGGTGGTCTGACCTGGTACCTCCTGTCCTGCCCCCTGGTGGTATGACTTGGTACCTCCTGTCCTGCACCCTGGTGGTTTGACCTGGTACCTCCTATCCTGTCGCCTGGTACTCTGACCTGGTACCTCCTGTCCTGCCCCCTGGTGGTCTGACCTGGTACCTTCTGTCCTGCCCCTGGTGATCTGACCTGGTACCTCCTGTCCTGTACCCTGGTGGTCTGCCTTGGTACCCTCCTGTCCTGCCCCCTGGTGGTCTGACCTGGTACCTCCTGTCCTGCCTCCTGGTTGTCTGACCTGGTACCTTCTGTCCTCCCCTCGTGGTCTTATCTGGTACCCTCACGTCCTGCCCTGGTACCTCCTGTCCTGTCCCTGGTGGTCTGACCCGGTACCTCCTGTCCTGCCCCCTGGTGGTCTGACCTGGTACCTCCTGTCCTGCCACCTGGTGGTCTGACCTGGTACCCTCCTGTCATGCCCCTGGTGGTCTGACCTGGTACCCTCCTGACCTGCCCCCTGGTGGTCTGACCTGGTACCTCCCATCCTGTCGCCTGGTACGCTGACCTGGTACCCTCCTGCCATGGCCCCTAGGGTGGTCTGACCTGGTCCCCTCCTGTCCTGGTGGTCTTATCTGATACTCTCCTGTCCTACTCCTGCTGGTCTGACCTGGTACCCTCCTGTCCTGCCCCCCTGGTGGTCTGAACTGGTACCCTCTTGTCCTGCCCCTGGTGGTCTTATCTGGTACCTCCTGTCATGCCCCCTGGTAGTCTGACCTGGTACCTCTTGTCCTGCCCCTGGTGGTCTGACCTGGTACACTCCTGTCCTGCCCCTGGGTTCTTATCTGGTACCCTCCTGTCCTGCCCCCTGGGTTCTAATCTGTCATCCTCCTGTCCTCCACTGGTGGTCTTATCTGGTACCTCCTGTCCTGTCCCCTGGTGGTCGTATCTGGTACCTCCTGTCCTCTCCTGGTGGTATTATCTGGTACCCTCCTGTCCTGCCCTCCGGTGGTCTGACCTGGTACCTCCTGCCCTGCCCTGGTGGTCTGACCTGATACCTCCTGTCCTGTCCCTGATGATCTGACCTGGTACCTCCTGTCCTGCCCCCTGGTGGTCTGACCTGGTACCTCCTATCCTGCCGCCTGGTGCTCTGACCTGGTTCCCTCCTGTCATGGCCCCTAGGGTGGTCTGACCTGGTACCCTCCTATCCTGCCCCTTGGTGGTATTATCTGATACTCTCCTGTCCTGCCGCTGGTGGTCTGACCTGGTACCCTCCTGTCCTGGTGCCCCCCTGGTGATCTAAAGTGGTATCCTCCTGTCCTGCCCCCCCCCCCTGGTGGTCTGAACTGGTACCCTCCTGTCCTGCCCCAGGTGGTCTTATCAGTTACCTCCTGTCCTGACCTCTGGTAGTCTGACCTGGTACCTCCTGTCCTGGCGCCTGGTGGTCTGACCTGGTACCCTCCTTTCCTGGCCCCTGGCGGTCTGACCTGGTACCTTCCTGGCTTGCCCCCTGGTTGTATTAACTGATACTCTCCTGTCCTGCCCCTGGTGGTCTGACCTGATACCTCCTGTCCTGTCCCTGGTGGTCTGACCTGGTACCTCCTGTCCTGCACCCTGGTGGTCTGACCTGGTACCTCCTGTCCTGCCCCTGGTGGTCTGACCTGGTACCTCCTGTCCTGCCCCTGGTGGTCTGACTTGGTACCCTCCTGTCCTGCCCCCTGGTAGTCTGACCTGTCCCCTCGGTCCTTCCCCTGGTGGTCGTATCTGGTACCTTCTGTCCTCCCCTGGTGGTCTTATCTGGTACCCTCCTGTCCTGTCCCTGGTGGTCTTACCTGGTACCTCCTGTCCTGCCCTCTTGTGGTCTGACCTGGTACCTCCTGTCCTGCCACCTGGTGGTCTGACCTGGTAACCTCCTGTCATGTCCCCTGGTGGTATGACCTGGTACCCTCCTGTCCTGCCCCCTGGTGGTCTGACCTGGTACCTCCTATCCTGTCGCCTGGTACTCTGACCTGGTACCCTCCTGGCATGGCCCCTAGGGTGGTCTGACCTGGTACCCTCCTGTCCTGCACCTGGTGGTCTTATCTGATACTCTCCTGTCCTGCCCCTGGTGGTCTGACCTGGTATCCTCCTGTCCTGCCCCCCCCCTGGTAGTCTGAAGTGGTACCCTCCTGTCCTGTCCCCCCTCCCCCCTGGTGGTCTTAACTGGTACCCTCCTGTCCTGTCCCCCCCCCCCCCCCGGTGGTCTCAACTGGTACCCTCCTGTCCTGCCCCAGGTGGTCTCATCAGTTACCTCCTGTCCTGCCCCCTAGTAGTCTGACCTGGTACCTCCTGTCCTGGCGCCTGGTGGTCTGACCTGGTACCCTCCTTTCCTGGCCCCTGGCGGTCTGACCTGGTACCTTCCTGGCCTGCCCCCTGGTTGTCTTAACTGATACTCCCCTGTCCTTCCCCTGGTGGTCTGACCTGGTACCTCTTGTCCTGGTGGTCTGACCTCGCATCTCCTGCCCTGCCCCCTGGTGGTCTGACCTGGTACCTTCTATCCTGCCCCTGGTGGTCTGACCTGGTACCCTCCTGTCCTGCCCCCTGGTGGTGACATTAAAAGCCCATGTGGGAAGAGGCATGTTCTATTGGTTGGTTTGACACTCGCACGAACATCGCACACTCCCAGGAACGAACTCGCAATACACTCGCACGAACATGCGGAATGAACATGCAGAACATGCAGAACATGCAGCGTCCTGATTTTAATTACGTCTAATCGTGATGTCATGTGGATACTGTGTATCGCTGCAGGACGCGACTTGCCAGATAATAGCATACATGGATCACCAACGTCTCTGTCGCCATATCAAGTAACACTGATTACAAAAATAAATTACATAACATGAATCACGAAGCTATTACCATAACACAATGTACAAGTCATGGATCATGTACAATAAGTTGTGTTGTACTTTGATAACCTTGCAAGTTCGTTTTACACATACACCATACAGACATCTAAACACTACAAGTGGTGCGTAAACAGCGGGCAAGTGGATTTACACATTGAAGAACGAACAGCAGGACAGACGCACGTCCTCCCATCGTCGCGCGTGGTCACCGCCGCAATCGACAACCGTAGTCGTTCTCATCGTTGTACTGTTCTTCCTCCGTGTACTCCTGGCCGTAGCCGTCTCCCTGTTGGTCGTACGTACGACGCGTCGGTGTCGTATCCCTCCTGCGAGTATCCCTGCTGCTCCTCTCCGTACTGGTTGTACTGGTTGAACTGGTCATGGTGGCTGCGGCCTCCGCGGCCAGCCGGCTGATAATGCCCTCTACCTGCCGGCTGACCTCGGGTTGGCGGACCGCCGCGGGTGGGAGGCTGTCCTCTGGTGGGCGGGTGGCCCCGGCCCGGGGCCTGGACCCATTTGTGCTGAGAATTTGCCGTCTGCTGTCGAGCGTCACCTGCTGAGCCAGCATCTCCGTCTTCCTCTGTCGGTGTTGGCGGTGGAGATGGGGGGGGGGGGGGGGGCGGCCCAGTCATCCGGCGGCAACGGCGGCTGCTCCGGTGGCTGCGGCGGCGGCGGCTGTTCGGGCGGCGGTGGCGGGTCCGTCTCGGGCAGCGGCGACCGGCCGTCCTGATAGCCGTCCCTGCCGCCGCGGTAGCCATCGCGCCTCGGGAACGCACAGACTGGCATAGAGCTTCACTCGCCTGCTCAGACTGGCATAGAGCTTCGCTCGCCTGCACAGACTAGCATGGAGCTTCGTCTGCTTCACTAGCCTGCACAGACTAGCATAGAGCTTCACTCGCCTGCACAGACTGGCAAAGAGCTTCACTCGCCTGCCCAGACTGGCAAAGAGCTTCACTCGCCTGCACAGACTGGCATAGAGCTTCACTCGCCTGCACAGACTGGCATAGAGCTTCACTCGCCTGCACAGACTGGCATAGAGCTTCACTCGCCTGCACAGACTGGAATAGAGCTTCACTCGCCTGCACAGACTGGCATAGAGCTTCACTCACCTGCACAGACTGGCATGGAGCTTCACTCGCCTGCACAGACTGACATGGAGTTTCACTCGCCTGTACAGACTAGCAAAGAGCTTTACTCGCCTGCACAGACTGGCATAGAGCTTTACTCGCCTGCACAGACTGGCATAGAGCTTCACTCGCCTGCACAGACTGGCATAGAGTTTCACTCGCCTGCACAGACTAGCATAGAGCTTCACTCGCCTGCACAGACTGGCATGGAGTTTCACTCGCCTGTACAGACTAGCAAAGAGCTTTACTCGCCTGCACAGACTGGCATAGAGCTTTACTCGCCTGCACAGACTGGCATAGAGCTTCACTCGCATGCACAGACTGGCATAGAGTTTCACTCGCCTGCACAGACTAGCATAGAGCTTCACTCGCCTGCACAGACTGGCATGGAGCTGAGCTGTCAGAATTTCACAGGCCGGCTGTTGCCAGAGCTCCCATTCCAGAGTGCACATTGAATTTGTGCATGCGCTGCAAGAACTTCTGAGAGGACATCCAGACGTCGGTAATAAGCTGCAGAATCTCTGGAGGATTTGAAGCGTGCCGCAGACAGTTCGAGCTTAAATGCTAGGGCTTGCATGACGTTTCCGTCTGCAACAATAGCAAACCTTTGTTAGAATTATATATGATATATGTAGTTTATACTTTTGGGGGGAAGCAGACCATCTTATTTGCAATAACCTTGGAATGCATGTCTGACTGGGATCCCATCATGTTAACACATTGAAATGAAGTATCTTACTAAAAAATGGTAGGTAAATGAAATAGGCATTCAATGCATAACAGCATAGTGATAATAAACACATCCAACACAAAATACAAGCGAAGACATATTGGCACAAGGCATTAATGAAATAATTGCACTACAACCCACCTTTTTTTACCTGAACCAGGACCTACAATTCTCATCTCAGTTCAAAATGCATGTTAAAGGTGAACTATTCCCTATACAGCTACTGATTACTGCCCGATTATTACAATAAAGCTGTACATTGCCTAGGTCACATATTAAAAGGAACGCAAGCAAATTCCAACAATATAAACAATAAATAACAATGATAGGAGACGCAACCACACGACGAACTCGAAGAACGTGCGTTTGTCAACGCTAGGCTCAAGGTTGACTTTCATGAAGTTTAGCCCCCAGATGATTTCAACTTTTGATCCATTGCAACTTCTTAACTAGAGCGGGCCGAGCTTAGCTTTTATGCGCATCGTAATCAGGAGGTCAAACATGATCACATTGAAGGTTTTCAGTGAAATCGTAGGGGTCCGCTCCAGATGACCTCGACCTTTGACCCATTGTAACTTCCTAACTAGGCCGGGCCGAGCTTATATTTTATGCTTATCGTAATTAGGAGGTCAAACTATATTATATTGCAGATTTTTAGAGAAATCGTAGGGATCCGCCCCGAAGACCTTGACCTTTGACCCATTGTAACTTCTTAACTAGGTCGGGCCGAGCTTAGCTTTTATGCGTATCGTAATCAGGAGGTGAAACTTTATCACGTTGTAGATTTTTAGCGAAATCGTAGGGGTCCACCCCAATTACCTTGACCTTTGACCCATTGTAACTTCTTAACTAAGGCGGGCCGAGCTTAGCTTTTATGCGTATCGTAATCAGGAGGTGAAACTTTATCACGTTGTAGATTTTTAGCGAAATCGTAGGGGTCCGCCCCAATTACCTTGACCTTTGACCCATTGTAACTTCTTAACTAAGGCGGGCCGAGCTTAGCTTTTATGCTAAGCTCGGCCCAAAAGTATATGATAGAACTTAACGTCATGATCAGGACGTTAAGTTCTATCATTTAGGAGCTTTTGGGCTCAATTTGAGGGGTCCGTTTCAGTTTGAATATCCATCTACAGATAGATATCCATCTGCGGAACCTACTGCTAGCTTGACCAACGTCGCCCGGGGAGGGGCAAATTGGATCAGGGGGCCCTCGTAGCCAATTGGGGCCCACACAATTAAAACGGTACAGTTAGTTGTAAAACAACGAAAATAAGTTTTCATCAACGAAACAATTAAGTTTTTGGATTTTTGGGGGGTTAAAAACTAAAACAATTTACACTGCCCAAAATAATCCCTATGCACCTGGGCATGAGTTGCCATTTTATGTGATAGCTTTAGACAAAGGTAGGTTTAGACAAAGCCACAGGACTGGATGCCGTACAGGAGATCAATTAGCAAGAATGGAATAAACAAATCATGTGGCTCTTACACATTCTACGAGGCGATTATAGTGCAACTAAACGTTGATCCGATAAAACGTGTGTGAATGACCTGTCGCAATTTTCACGCTAATTTTTTGCCATCACAAAGTTACGAGTTGTATTAGGTATTTGTTTCGAGTTTCGACCTTACATTGCTTCTGTCTTTTTCAGATGGAGGGCAGAACAATTGTTGTGCAGTGCCTCCTGGTGCTGAGCTGCTGCTCAGCAACGCTTGGAGAATGGCTCGATCTGAGCTATACCTTTGATAATTCCACGCACTACTGGCAGCGCCGGCAAATCTTCAACTTGACCGAGGTGTTCGCCGGCTTATCTGAAAAGGGCTACTGGTAAGATTCCACGTACCTATTGACTTAGGCTCATGGCGTAACGAGGTGCATACATGAAGTGCATGGTATATGGCTTAGCTACGTGCCATATGAGGTACATACGTGTTACACCTACAGTTTAGCTACGTGGTATATGAGGAGAATGTTTACGCATATTACATCGCCATTCACTAACAAAAAAGTATGTCACTTGGAAATACAGTGTTGGTTTTAAAGATTACCTGCCAATCTACCATTCGCCCCAAACGCAAAGAGGATTTTCCATTGACGTGTAATGAGCACGATCATCCATGCTCGTCGTTTGACAAGGAGCATCCATGCTGGTCGTTTGACAAGGAGCATCCATGCTCGTCGTTTGACAAGGAGCATCCATGCTCGTCGTTTGACAAGGAGCATCCATGCTCGTCGTTTGACAAGGAGCATCCATGCTCGTCGTTTGACAAGGAGCATCCATGCTCGTCGTTTGACAAGGAGCATCCATGCTCGTCGTTTGACAAGGAGCATCCATGCTCGTCGTTTGACAAGGAGCATCCATGCTCGTCGTTTGACAAGGAGCATCCATGCACCCGATCAAGTCGTTAGAGCGGGTGGCAGCCGTTCGCAAACAACTGCCACAACGTCACAGAAAAACCGAGCTCAGCATGGATGAAGTGATAAAGGACAATTTACAGAATCAAAATCATATGTGCCTACACTGTACACGGTCAAATAAACATAGCAACTGTATGCTAGGTATATAGAGTGGCTTTCTGACACACTTAATCAGTTCCGGTGACGTCAGTGCCGGTGACGTCAGTTCCGGTGACGTATGGTGCAGGGTCTTTCCAAATAAGTGCCGTGATCGGGTTTGTCGCAGGTATGAGAACTACGAGTTCAGTGCAAACGAGCACGGTGGCACCCATCTGGACGCGCCGGCCCACTTCTTCAAGGGCGGCTGGTCGACCGACGATATCCCCGTGGAACGCCTCATAGCGAACGGTACGACACCTGAGGAACAGACTTCGTTCAAAAACATCGGGCAGTGAGTGTGTGTGTGTGTGTGGGGGGGGGGACTTCCTCCAACTGAGAGTCCGGTGGGGGATTCATCCGACCGAGATCTTCGTGGATGTTAGGTACCGATGTGCTGCATGGAAACAACTGCGTCCCATGGAGTTTAGAAGAAGCATCTATGCTTCTTCTATGCTTAAAGGCAGCGCTATCTATAGATATCGCTGCTGCTCATGATACTTCTTTAAAATACTTGTTACTTGTATTGATATTTGTTAGCTGTTGATAATTACCAGGTAGAAAAGGTGGCCTGTATCTTAGGAAGCGGTCATTAAAAGGATATTGCCGCCTCCGGAGGATTTCTAAAAAGCAACTTAAATGAATGGTGAAGGGACGGGGGATCAACAATCTTGTATACTCAAGCTCAAACTTGCTCCTGCAGCACCTAAAACAGTGTATCGACAAATGTTTTTTTTTTCTGACTCCAAAACTTTGGTCCCAGCTTTGCTCAGTACTAGATTAATGATGGCCGCTCTCATTCAGTTTGCCCGCCATAAATAGCAGCCCGCCCAAAGCCGAAACGTATGAATTCGCCGAGACTTGACCTTGAAAAGTCCGTCTGTGTTATAAGATATTGGTCACAAATCTCCTACGGCCCCAAAGTCGAGCCATAGCCATTCTTGATGTTTTATTATGAAAGAGGCTAAGGTTGTTGTTGAAAATATAATTAACTGCATACGCTTTTTAATTTTAAAGTGCACCGACGGAATGGAGATGTTGAGTTTGCAATATTGTAAAGAAAATCATAGTCCGCAAATAAGTGATTCTAACGTTGGTCCCAGCTTTGCTCAGTACTAGATTCATGATGGACAGGGCAAACTGATGAGGCGACTCCAATTTTACGAATGTGTGCCAATCATGAGCGGTACGAATGTATTTTTTTATCTAATGGGGGGGGGGGGGGAGTTTCCGTTTAAGTTTTGAAGAAAGTGCACCGACGGAATGGAGATGTTGAGTTTGCAATATTGTAAAGAAAATCATAGTCCGCAAATAAGTGATTCTAAATAGTGATGAGGCGACTCCAATTTTACGAATGTGTGCCAATCATGAGCGGTACGAATGTATTTTTTTTTTTATCTAATGGGGGGAGTTTCGGGAACCAAATTTTGCAGGTGAAATCGGACACGCTTAATCTACCGATACACGCCAAAAACGCTATATTGGCCCGCGAGGTTGCAAAGGCAATATCCCTTTAAATGGATGCCCTCGGAGGGAATAATCCCGCAAGTTGTCTGCTCCTCACACGGTCTGACCCCCCCCCCCCCCCGACCGTCAGCGGCCGTGGTGGATATGAGTGACAAGAGTCAGCGAGACCCAGACGCCGAGCTGACCCTGGCTGACCTGGCCGCCTGGCGGAGCGCCCACGGACCGTTCCAGTACCCAACCATCGTCCTGGTACGCACTGGCTACGCTGCCTATTGGTCCGAGCGCAGCCTCTACTTCGGGGAGCGGCCTGACCAGCCCGGCGTCCGACACTTCCCAGGTGAGAGGATTTCGCCACTTCCCGACACTTCCCAGGTGAGAGGATTTCGCCACTTCCCGACATTTCCCAGGTGAGAGGATTTCGCCACTTCCCGACACTTCCCAGGTGAGAGGATTTCGCCACTTCCCGACACTTCCCAGGTGAGAGGATTTCGCCACTTCCCGACACTTCCCAGGTGAGAGGATTTCGCCACTTCCCGACACTTCCCAGAAAAATGATCTCGGGACTTTCCCGACACTTCCCCAATGCTATTTCGGGCAGCCTGCGGTGAAATAGCCGAACCAACCTTGGCGGACCGTCCTACACTCGGGACTTTGTTACACACGGTTACGGTTACTCAGTATGTGTTGACTCTGGGACGCGATAAATGGCGTCCTCACTCAATCATACAGTACTTGGTTTGCATGTAATAGTCATTGCGAATGAGTGTTCTCTGTTAAAATTATCTTCCCGATCGGTGTACACCGAATGGAAGTGGTAGCAGTCCCCAGGGTTCACGAGGTACCTGTGTCATCGGCAGAGTTCGGGGAGGCTCGGGACCTGTCTGCTGACCCAGCCTGTGTCATCGACAGGTCTCGGGGAGGCTCGGGACCTGTCTGCTGACCCAGCCTGTGTCATCGACAGGTCTCGGGGAGGCTCGGGACCTGTCTGCTGACCCAGCCTGTGTCATCGACAGGTCTCGGGGAGGCTCGGGACCTGTCTGCTGACCCAGCCTGTGTCATCGACAGGTCTCGGGGAGGCTCGGGACCTGTCTGCTGACCCAGCCTGTGTCATCGACAGGTCTCGGGGAGGCTCGGGACCTGTCTGCTGACCCAGCCTGTGTCATCGACAGGTCTCGGGGAGGCTCGGGACCTGTCTGCTGACCCAGCCTGTGTCATCGACAGGTCTCGGGGAGGCCGCTGCCAGGGAGTTGTCGGAGGACCCGGGCGTGGTCGGAGTCGGTATCGACACGGCCTCCATTGACCCGGGCACCAGCCAGCTGTTCCCGGCCCACGTGACGCTCTTCAGCACCAACCGGTTCGTCCTGGAGAACGTCGGAGACATGAGTCGCGTCCCCGCCACCGGCGCCAGGTCAGACCCATGTCCCCGCCACCGGCGCCAGGTCAGACCCATGTCCCCGCCACCGGCGCCAGGTCAGACCCATGTCCCCGCCACCGGCGCCAGGTCAGACCCGTGTCCCCGCCACCGGCGCCAGGTCAGACCCATGTCCCCGCCACCGGCGCCAGGTCAGAACCGTGTCCCCGCCACCGGCGCCAGGTCAGACCCATGTCCCCGCCACCGGCGCCAGGTCAGAACCGTGTCCCCGCCACCGGCGCCAGGTCAGACCCGTGTCCCCGCCACCGGCGCCAGGTCAGAACCGTGTCCCCGCCACCGGCGCCAGGTCAGAACCGTGTCCCCGCCACCGGCGCCAGGTCAGACCCGTGTCCCCGCCACCGGCGCCAGGTCAGACCCGTGTCCCCGCCACCGGCGCCAGGTCAGAACCGTGTCCCCGCCACCGGCGCCAGGTCAGACCCGTGTCCCCGCCACCGGCGCCTGGTCAGACCCGTCCCCGTGTCCCCGCCACCGGCGCCAGGTCAGACCCATGTCCCCGCCACCGGCGCCAGGTCAGACCCGTGTCCCCGCCACCGGCGCCAGGTCAGACCCGTGTCCCCGCCACCGGCGCCTGGTCAGACCCGTCCCCGTGTCCCCGCCACCGGCGCCAGGTCAGACCCATGTCCCCGCCACCGGCGCCAGGTCAGCTCCGCGTCCCCGCCACCGGCGCCAGGTCAGACCCATATCCCCGCCACCGGCACCAGGTCAGCTCCGTGTCCCCGCCACCGGCGCCAGGTCAGACCCGTGTCCCCGCCACCGGCGCCAGGTCAGACCCATGTCCCCGCTACCGGCGCCTGGTCAGACCCATGTCCCCGCCACCGGCGCCTGGTCAGACTCATGTCCCCGCCACCGGCGCCAGGTCAGACCCGTGTCCCCGCCACCGGCGCCAGGTCAGACCCATGTCCCCGCCACCGGCGCCTGGTCAGACTCATGTCCCCGCCACCGGCGCCAGGTCAGACACATATCCAATGGCGAGTTTTCGCGACCCACCGATCAACCTGTCAGCTACGACGTTGATCAGACTAGAAAACTGGAAGAAGTTGATTCGTCTAAGTAAAAATTATGTAAACAATGTCTTTCACAAGAAAGGTCTATATAACATCTGAGATAGACAATTATTAGTCAACATTGCTGGGAATTACCAGACTAGCGACCGAACGGTTGCCATTCATCCGTCTTATTGTCCGTGTGTAGCATACATTTACATATGTGAATCTGTGGATTTATCTGTGAATGTTTGGATTTGCAGAATAATCGCTCTGCCCATGAAGATCGGGGGTGGCAGCGGCGGCCCGTGCCGGGTGGTGGTGGGCCTGACCGATCCGGCCACTCCTCCCACAACGCCCGGTCGTCACGGGCCAGGTCGTGGTCGACAAGGTTAAGGTCGAGGTCACCGCCCAGGTCGGAGGCAGTGATCCTCGTGCGGCACTCCTGGCCTTCTACCTGTAGTTTCCAGTGAGCCCGGTGTGCCGGCGCCGCCTGCCGCTGGTAGTGCGACCAGCATAGATCGCTGAGCGTTTAAAAGCAGAAACAAAAGTCGACGCCGAGAGAGTAGCTGCGCTGAGTTTCCATATTAACGAGGAATTTGGTGTTTGTCTTTGCACTTTGTGCACCTATGCTATGGTGTGTTATAGATGTGTAACGCTTTTAACGACATCTGAACAGCGTAAATGTTCTAAAATATATGACTAGGTAATTAGGTATGGTTATGAAAGAAACCTTGCACACATCTACCACCTCCTTTATCCTCGGGTAAGTCATTATGTTATATCGGAAATAAACGACAAAGAAGAAACAGACACAGTTTGTCAGCCAGCGTCTATAGAATGTGAGCTGTTCGTGATCGTTTCAGTCCCACCTACTCGAAGTGTGCGCGTTCAATTTTGAAATAAACACCAGCGAATACACTGTCAGCAAAACATTTTGCGCCCGGCAACCGCCTCCTATTGGTCATGGAATACACCACTAAAATGATGCACGTTGTAAAAAGATATACAAACCTAAAACTCATTACGTCATTACGCCATGATGAATGGGAGCTTGCGAATTTTTTCGAACGCCTGTCCGTCTGAAAGCCTCATTTCAAGATGTGTATTATTGTTATAAAATGTACGCGGCGTTTCTAACTGTGCAATTCTTGGGAAACATGGCGACGTGAGGCAATATTATTTCAAAATATTCCACTTGTTGCGTTAATAGGTTAGTTTGCAGGGGCAGCCGTTTTCTCAACCATGACCATCTTACTTAAGATGCCCCGTGATGATGATTAAGATGCCCCGTACTTAAGATGCCTTCCTTAAGATGATCGGTTCGGAAGAAAACCACGGGGAATAATTGTCTTCCAGTTAACGGTGTTCGGTTGAAGAGCCAATCAATGACGGGGTTAAGCACCTCTCGAGAACATACTTTTGGAAAACGAATGTAGGTAATGCATGAATGCCACAACCACTTGATAGAGAAGAGGCTCCACTTTTTGTGTGAAACCCCCAGCACCGTGCGGCACGATTGTTGGATACCATCGACAGTCGACAACACTTCTATAAAATAATACTGTAGGTGTGTGCACGCATGCTTCAAGGCACCTACACCAGCTAACCTCCCTACAAGTTGAGCATCTGAACCGATTTGTCCAGATACGGACTGAGCACCGGATACTCTCCGGCCTTCTCTCCGCTGCTGTTCCTCCTCTGTCCGAACTTCTGCACGCCGATATCAGCGGTCCTCTTCCGCGGCCAGCGGGTCTTCTTCTGCTGCTGCTGGCGCCGCGCTCGGCCGTACGCGCCGTTAATGTGCGCAAACAGCACGCGCAGCACGCTCTCCTTCTGCAGCCAGGTGAGGGCCGACACGTCCACCTGGTCGGCGTCCGAGCGCCAGGCGTTGTGCCGCTGCCAGTCGTGACGGATGTCGCGCGATGATGTGTGGCTGCCGTCGGTAGTCATCACCTCCGGGGGCGGCGCCTCGCCCGCCAGACCCGCGGCCACCTGCCGGCGGTACTGCTGCTCCGCGTCGCCCCAGAACTGGCGCCGCTCGCCGGCCGCCGCGCTGCCCACCTGCTCCAGCGCCGACAGAAAGAAGTCCTCCAGCTGCGAGCGGCGCGCCAGCACGCGGCGCGCCAGCGCGCGCAGTCGGCGCACAGTGGCCTCGCGCAGGGCCAGTTGTCGGCGCAGTTGCACCAGCTGGCGTTGCTCCTGCTGGCGTTCGTGCTGCGCCCAGTCGCGCAGCTCGGCGCGCACCTCCTGCAGCGAGACGGCCTCCTGCAGCCGGTCGGCCTCGGACTCGGCCAGCCGCTCGCGCAGCTGCTGCGTCACCACCTGATGCGCGGTTAGCTGGCGGCGCAGCTGCACCAGCGCAGCAGAGCTGATGTCGGCGCGGGTCTGCGCGCGCTCCAGCTGCCGACTGCGCGTCACGTCGGCCGCCTCCAGCGCCAGCACGCGGCTCTGGTACTGCTGCAGCGTCAGGTTGAGGCAGTAGTTCTGTCCGTACACGTCAGCGGTGGTGGCGCTGATCTGTTTGGCGGCCATCTGGTGCGCAGAGTCCACCAGATTGTGCACCTCCTGGCGCGCCAGTTGCTCCAGGCTGCGCTTCTCCTTCAGGATCATCGCCTCGTACTCGACCAGCTGGTTCTGGTGGCGTACCATCGTGTCCAGCAGCTCCTTCCGCAGCGACTCGTTGGTCGCCTCCAACTTCTCGTTGACATCTCTCAGACCCTTCAGCTTCCCCGTCTCGTACTCAAGTCGCTCTATCTGGTTATTGTTTTCTGTGATTATTTCGTTGAGTCCTTTGATTTTGTACTCGTACTCCACTGCCAGGACATTTCGCTTGTTTCTCTCCACCTGCCTGATCTGAGCGAGCTCCTTTTCAACTACTTCAAGTCTGGCTTCGTTGGTGCCTCTCTTCTGTCGCAGGTAACCGACAACCTCGATGCACTCCTTCTCTACCTTTATGAGTCGTTTGTGCACATGCTCGTTCTCATCCAACAAGCTGAAGGAACACTTGCGATACTGCTCGCGGGATTGTGCCATTGCCGTCAGCTTGATCGTAAGGAGCTCGCTCGTTCTCTGACAGCTCTTCAGCTGCTGCTCCATCTCTGCGTACTCCTCGGGTGATATCATCTTCTTCTTGCGTTTCTTGCCCCTTTTACGTTTCCCCTTCTTCTTCTTCTTCGGGGACGCACGACCTTTGGATTTGGCTGATTTGGTTGGCTTTCCCCGGCGGCTGGAGCCTGAGCGACCCTTCTTGGGACCTTTCTTACGGCCCTGTGCCGATACCTTGCCCGGCATTGTCTTTAAAACAGGCGCCATTGCCACCTAACCCTGTCTTCAAGGATCAACACCAATGTTTGTCTCAAGCATGCATCTAACTGCAACGCATGAGTGGATTATTGAAGAGTGTGATCTAAGAGCACATCGATCAACCTTTTCCCCTTCATACAAAACTGATCATCACGTACTACTCCAAAATGAGAGTATAGCATCAACTATTCAATTATTTGAAGCTCAAAACGCACAACGGGTGGAATTATTAGCGACTACGGTTCATGCATGACGAGCATGATCTGTCATGATCGAGAAAACGTAATAACAAGTAAAAATTGCCTTGATAAAAATGTTATAATCTTGTTTGAGATCGCTAAACACGAGATATAACAAGCGAAGATCCTCTTGTTTTTAACATTGATTGCGCCGATAAGCAGCATATTTCACGATATGTAACACCACAAATCAGCCAACTATTGTACGCCATCAGAAATAATCAGCATCAACATCCAATAAATGTTCTGTTATAATAAGTTGCCTGGCGCTGACACACCCTCTAGCAGCGGTGTCGGGTTTCCGAAATGATTCGGGGGGGGGGGGGGCGGGGGAGGGACGTTCCAAGGGGACCTATACCAAGGGGGCCACGGTTTTACCAAAACGACTGAAATCGGACAAAAATAACACATTTCATGATTTTAACAGAAAATGTAAGGAATAGGTACAACAATTTCGTTTTAACCCGCGCCCTGGTGGGCCTCTGGGACAACTTCGCCATGGTGGCCGGGGGAGCAAAATGACACCCCAGTGACTCGAAAACTGAAGGTACTAGAAAGACGCGGAAAAGAGCGTTCGAAAGCTCCGACATCGCCATTCGAAGTTACTTCATGTATTTTCTCTCAACTGAACATTGAGGTCACCAGAGGTCATCAAAGGTAAAATTTTCCAGTTTTTTTACATCGGCATCAAACATTCCCAAATATCTCGCAAACTACGATAGCTAGGAGCAAACGGAAAAACAATAACAAGACATTTAAATTTGCAATCGGTAAAAAGTCCTCAAATTTGACCTCAGGTCAATATCTTTATTTTTATTTAAGGCTCCAGAGGTCATGAAAGGTCAAAAAGTCTGATTTTGGCAAAACTGTTTTTCGCAAATAACTTTTACTGAACACAGATAGAGCAATACTGTTGCCACCATCGTGTTTATCTCATCAATTCGCATCGTAACATACTACTTGTGACCTAGTTAGGTTACATTCAAAATTTGACCTAAGGTTAAGGTCATTCGGTAACCCAGATAGGTCATGTTGCATATAGAGCGACGCGGCTTGACGAACCAAACACAGTGATGCCATCCACTAATATCTATCTGTATTATATCAATAGTTATTAGCAAAACATCGATGATGACCTCATATGATCTAGCATGGGTCACTGAGCAGCAATTGCACCTGGGTCATCAATAATGAGCTAAAATAACATGATTCTGAAAGAATTGACCAGATACCATACAGATTCGTTGAATAGTAAGCATTTGTATATTTTCCCATTCTCTTATAATGGGGAGGTCAGAAAAGTTACCTGACTTAGGTCACCGATGTAAACAAAAACGAGATAAACAAGTAGGAGGTACTCATGACCTCATGATATCCTGCAAGTTTCATTTTTTTCCGACCAAAACTGTAACTTTGGCACGATCACAAACATTTTAGGAGGTAATGTCACTTAAAGTGACCTGGTGACCTGGCCTGACATGACCTGGGGTAAAAACTTTAAACAAAGTGTGGGTAATTGATGCCCAAACAGCTATGCAAAATTTGGCGGCGCTCCGCGCCGCCGTTTTCCTGCTATGATCGAAAAACCACCGGGCAGAGGGGGGGGGGGGAGCAAAATGACCCCCCACCAGGGCGCGGGTTAAATCAGTTTTTAACGCAAACATAAAGACACATGAGCTTTGGCTTTGTGTCCAGGGGTGTCGCCACGTATTTTTGAGTGTGTGTGTGCGGGGGGGGGGGGTACGAAGTGCCGAATGAACCATCAGTACGGTTCTCGACAATGTGAAGACAAACAGTTTTACCTTATAATTTGTACTTAGGACCGCAATTTTTAGTTATATACTTGTATCTACCAATATTTTTCCTTGTTTAAAACTATAACAGGTGATAGATGAAAAGCAATAACTTCTTCGGAAATATTCATGGTAAATTGTTCAAACGTCTCTATATTCAATAGGTACTGCCAGGCGATTCGCTCATCGCTGTTTGAGATACATATCCTAGTTATTCGTGTTACATAGATAGCTGTTTCTTCCTAAATAAAAGAAGTGGCAGCCACCCTTGTCCAGCCACGTTTGTCCGTTCGGATGTCATCCGATTGCTTAAAGGGAATGTTTCACCTTTCTGAAAGTTGTAAAATATTCTGGTTGTAGTAGAACATATGAAGTAAGTGCTGCTGAACACGATGGTGACATTTTTTCACTCGAAAAGTCACTAACTTTATACAAATTAAGTTTTTGGATTTGGGCGAATGACGTCATTATTGAGCTATAGACCGCCGCTGATTGGCTGACAAACTGGGATTGGCTGAAAAAGTGGCTGTCAGCCAATCAGCGGGTGCACCAGTTTGGAGTCATTTTGCAAATGGTAAATTAAATTGCTTAAAAACTGTTAAGTTTTGGGAAAAATGAGATTAGTAATTTAGACATTTCAATAACGGCCCAAGATAATGTCTATCTCAGTAACTAATAAAAAGGAGAAACATTCCCTTTAATAACACCGCGCACTTTCCAGTCAAAACCGCGAAATTTGGCATGTTAGTGGGGATGTAGGGTCGCACTATCATAGGAAAATTTTGCGTCGATCATCATCACAATAGACTGCATAATATGCCGTGAATATCGGAACTTATATGAGCCACCCGGCTGCCACTGGACTGACTTTTTGGCTTTCGGGAGACACTGGCTCGGTGGTAATGGGGGTGCAGGGTCAGGGGTTTGATAGATATTTAGGAGGTCGGTGGTGCAATACAAGGCAACGCCACTGGCGTTTTTCTATCTTCTTCATAAGCACAGCGCATCTCACTGTTCTGCGTGCTGGCCGACCCGGGGTGCCCGTAACTATACCAGGAGGACGGATCGCCCCGGAACCGGTGACTCCCGCTGGCTCGTTGTGCGAGGTAGTCGTTTGTGGACGGCTGGCCGAAACGGATGCGGATGAAGTAGCTCATGTACTTGGAGTAATGGATGAAGTAGTTATCCGAAAACTATCTCGGTTTGCAAGCTTTGAACGCATTTGGGCAGAACTTGAACGAAATGGCTTGCATATTTTGTTTCATAAATTTAGTCCGAAGCTTTTGAATAGATAGATTTCCTAGGTCAGGACCCAGAATAAACAGTTTGATTACCGAGCGGAGCGAGGTCTTCCGTCAACTAGGGGGGGGGGGGGAGGGGAGGGGTCTACGTATGAGCGGATGCGGATGACCGTAGGCATGGTTTTCAGAAGCTGATTTCTTTGCAGCTATTCGGTCGAAGTGACTGAGAACTTGCAAACAAAACGTTCATGTCGTAAAACTATCCGCCGGTGTTTCCTTTCAGCAAGCACAAAGTGTGGCTAAACTACAAATAGGGCACATTAACGCCATAATATGCCCGCTTTTCTTCTAATGAAATTCCATTGAAATTCCTGTCAACCTCCCTCAAGAAAAGTAAAAATATCGTCCTGATCCCTTCCGTTGCACTGATACTTTTACCAACTGCTTTTATGATATCGAAACCTGCAATATTTCCGAACAAAGAGTGGATTTATGTCTCCAAAACGGGGCGGGGGGGGGGGGGCAATCCCTCCAGCCTAACGACGGGATGTGTGGAGGGGGGGGGGGGGACGGTGCCACCGCCGTCCCCCCTACGGCGACGCCCTTGCTTGTGTCGGACGGACGGCGCCTCAAACCAAGGTTTTGGCCGAGCCTGCGACCGACCAATGGCTTTGGTCGGATTTGCACCCAGCTGAGCCTCCTGACTTGGCGGCTGACGTCTAACTTCGCTGACGTCAGCCGCCAAGTCCGTGCTCGGACATGAGATCGGAGGGCAGATACCGACCTGAGGACCCTGAAGCCGGAGCCCTACACCTGCTCCGGTGACAAGACAGCCGCCTGCCAGCCCTTCACCACGCAGGAGATGGAAACCCAGCTCAAGGCGATGAAACTGCGGAAGGCGCCGGGCCCCGACGGAGTGTGCGCCGAACACATCCGAAACCTTGGGCCCAGGGCAAGATCGGCAATACTGCAGCTCATCAACCTCTCCTGGATGCAGGGGACGGTGACCAGGTCATGGCGAAGAGCGACCATCATCCTCATCATCAAGACCGGGAAAGACCCCCATGAGGTATCCAGCTACCGCCCGATCTTCCTCACGAGCCACGTGGCCAAGTTGGCTGAGAGGATGATAGGCGCCCGACTGACGCACCTGATAGAGAGGGACGATCTGGTCCCGGCGGAGCAAGTTGGGTTCCGCCGTAGCCGCGCCGCGGAGGAGAGCATCGGCCGACTGGTTCAACAGGTCCAGGACAGTTGGAACAAGCCGACGCCCCGCGGCCGCCCGGTGGAGGGGCGCACTGCCGACAAGTTCGTCCTCCTGGCCTTCGATTTCGCCAGGGCGTACGATACCATCGACCACAGGATGTCAAAGCTGAAGCTCCTCCGTGCACCTGCCGGAGTGCATGGTGGAGTGGGTCTTCCAGTTCCTGAGAGACCGCAGGGCCCGTGTTGAGGTGAACGGCGTACTCAGCGAAGAGAGGACGTTCCGCGCCGGTCTGCCCCAGGGTAGTGTGCTGGCTCCCACCCTTTACACGCTCTGGGCTGTCGACACTGAAGGTCCTCCCCAGCACGTCTGCACTCATGTACACCGACGACACGGCGACTCTTAGCAGCGGCAACTCTATCCAGACGGCGAGGTCCAGAGCCCAAATAGCCGCGGATACGATGACGAAGTGGGCGAAGAGTTGGAAGATGAACATCGCAGGACACAAACCCCAAGCCCTGGTGTTATCCCAGTGGGTGCAAGACGCCAAGAACTTCAACATCAAGGCAAGGTGGCGGGAACGACCATCGAGGGGCAACCGCACCTCAAGCTCCTCGGCATCACCATGGACAGACTCCTGCACTTCGGGGAGCACTGCCCGACGCTGCGCCGCAAGGTGAAGACGCGCACCGCCCAGCTGCGTGAGCTGACGGGCCGTAGTTGTGGCCTCGGTGTGTGCCAACATAGTGACCAACATCAAGCTGACGGGCCGGAGTTGGGGCCTTGGTGAGGCACAGCTTCGCACCGTTGCGAACGGTTACGTCAGGGGCGCGCTGGAGTACTGCGCGGCGGCATGGATGCCGGCGGCGGCGATCATTGACCGGGAGCTCCGAGCGGCCGCCCGAGTGGTGACTGGGTGCCCGGTGTCTACCCCGGTGGACGCCCTGGTGGCGGAGGCGGGACTGACCCCCGTGCAGGTCCGTCGCTGCGCGCTGGCGGCGAGGATGGTCGGACTGGCCGCCTCTCTGCCCCCAGACGACCCTCTGCGGGCGATCGGCGACTCCAGTGCGGGCGATCGGAATTTCCCGCCTGACGAACGTCACCGGCTGGCGGACGGTGGGGCGCGAGGTCCTGGCCCTGGCGGGTGCGGCTGACGTTCCCGTCGAGGCGCGGCTGCGCACCACCCTGTCACCATGGCACCATGGAGCCACCATGGAGGGCGACGGACGGCATCACCTTTGGCTCAGACGTCGGTAACGGCGGCGGTCGCGCAGCCCCGAACCGGATCCGCAGGGAGGCGGCGGAGGCGCACCTTACCGGTCTCCCTGCCCCAGACACTGCCATACGGCCAAGGTCGGACGGCTCGGCGGATGCTGGCGTGCGGTGCGGAGGTGGAGGCGCGGTCGTGTTCCTGCCGTCTGGCGAGACCCGGAGGTGCGGGTCCCGGCGGGAGCGCTGTGCTCCAGCACGAGGGCGGAGCTCTGCGCGCTGGGAGCTGTGCTTCAGTGCGCGCCCTCGGCCCCGAGGAGGTCCCGCCCACTGGCGAGCGCCGGTGGCCGCTGATTATCTGCACCGACTCGCAGGCGGCTCTCCTTCTACTGGAGAGTGGCCCGGCGGCGCAGGCATCAGCCCTGGGCGCCGAGGTGTGGTCTGCGCTGCTGGCGCTCAGGGACCGGGGCCGGACGGTCCATCTACAGTGGGTCCCGGCGCACTACGGGCTCCCAGGCAACGAGCGCGCCGACGCCCTCGCCAAGGAGGCCGCTGCTCTTCCGCAGGAAGATACCGTAGTGGACGTCAGAACACTCACCAAAGCTGTCGGAATAGCTGCGTAGAAGAGATGGAGGAGAGTGGCAGACCAGCTTCTTCAAATCCATCATGCGGGACCGGTTGCCGGCGCCCGTCCCCGGTAACGACCGAGATGCTGCAGTCAACATCCACCAGCTGCGCGCCGGTCACTGGGGGCGGGCAGAGTCCTACCTGCACCGCATCGGGCGCCGGCCCTCACCGTCCTGCCTCCAATACAGCAGCAAGGAGTGTCCAGCCTCCCTCTGCATCGTCTGCCGAGAGGAGGCGGACACCCCAGAGCCCGTGCTGCTCCGCTACCCGTGCCTGGGCGGTGCCCGCCTTCGCCTGCTGGGCAACAACCGACCCCTACCGGATACACTCCGAAGTGCGGACGTCGTCGCGGCCTTGACCTTGGGCTAGCTACGCCACAAGGAGCCCCTCCGGGGCTATGGCGCGGCCCCCTAGGCCGCGCCCAGGAGGAGACAACAACAACAACCAATGGGTTTCAGAATGGCCGAGAATCTCAGAATCTCAAACTGGCGCAGGGCCCTCTCGGGCCTGACAATGGCCCTCTTGGATAAGCCTAGGGAATTATCAGGTATTGCAAAGGCCCTTTCAGACTCCTTCTCTCAGGCCTCGTAAGGACCCTTTCAGACTAGCAAATAGGTAAAGACTTTCCACACCTGGCAAGAGGCTTCGCAGACCGGACGATGGCCCTCTCAGGTCGATCGATGATCCTTTCAAAGAAGCGGATGTTCATTGTTCCTCTCTTACCGACTTAACCCGGCATTAGCTGTGGTCTCAGCCGAACGCCATTGGCTATGGAGGGGGGGGGGGGGGGGGGGTCGCCCCCTGGTTATCTTCCAACCAATAACCGCAGCGAGAAGCGCAAGGCGGAAGTCGAAAGCTCTCAATGATATGCATCCAACGCATGCTCGAAATGGTCAAAATAAGGTCACATGTCAGGGCACGGTCAGGTTAAAGGTCAAAATAGAAATATTTGAGTTTTGGGGCCAAACTTTCCATCCTAGATTGAGACAATTATCGCACAAAGTGCTCTCAAAGGTATAATACATATCTCGCATAATCAAAAGTAAAATTGTAAGCAAGGTCCAATGTCAAGATCAGGTCACAAAAGGTCACTATTGGCAAGAGGTATACGAAAGTCATGCAACTCATGTTTTATGGGTTATTATACAGTATACACGTATAATTCCATAGTAGCAGCCATGTTCACAATCTGACACTATATAAGGTCAAGGTCAAGTCACATAAGGTCAAAATGTAAAATTGATACATTTAAATAAAAAAGGCATGTTGCTAGACCAGTTTTGTCTCAGAAATACAGTGCTAGCATTTATTTGTTTGCATCTGGTCACTAAAAGCCGAACAAGCAATTTCAAAATATGACGTCATGAGTTACTCATACTTGGGACCCATAAGTCAGTCGAAAATAAAGATATTATTTTAAAATTTGGTTTGGTTATTGTCCACATGTGATTTGTCAACATATCTTCCGTTTTTTTGTTAAAAAATATTGAAACATTTTGATTTTGAGGGCATTTTTTCAACAACAACAAAATCCTTATTTTTTTAGGATAAAAAAAACAACATTTTCACAAATTCGAGATAGCCATTTTGAAGCCCTTGCCATTTTCTATCTTCTGAAGTTTTGATTGCATTTTGCTCAAAATATGGCATTTGTACGGCCTGTAAAGTTTAGCTGATTTTTGTGTCAAACTCGTGTGAAGTGACGCCACTCAGTTCTCTATATCTAGGAAAACTTCGACGAAATTACCTCATTTTTGCACAAAAGACGTAAATTGATGTAGGAGAAGGTACCTTAAGTTTCACGTCGATAGCGCTATTGTGTTTTTTTTTAGCTATTGCGAAAGATACGCCAGTGGCCAGAAAACATTTGGGGGGCGGGGCGAGAGCACCTTTGGGGGCCGAACTCAACATTGGGAGGGGAAGGGGGGAGGGGCGAGGGCCATTCCAAAAGTATATAAGTCGACACCTATGCCTGTACCTATATATATCAAGGAATATAAGGGCGGAAAGTATGGGGGGGGGCGAGAGCATGTCATTGGTTGGGGGGGGGGCGAGAGTACCATGGGGGGGGAGGGTGCGAACTCAACATTAGGGGGGCCGAAGGCCCCAAAAATATATAAATCGACACCTATGCCCTCTAGCCACATTTGCCTGCAGCGATTTCAGCCGCGAGCTGTTCCATGTAACATAAATAAAACAAATATACGTGACTGGAATGCTCTGCCCAGAGTTATATTTATATAACCCACGCCCAGGTGACTGGAGTCTTCAGCCCGGCTGAACACGCCCCGGTGACTGGAGTCTTCAGCCCGGCCGAACACGCCCCGCTGGGGGCGGTCAGCCATGATGTCCCCCTGCTTTTCGTCTGAACTAACTATCCGGTATGAGCGCTCGAGGCATCAATCGAAACCTCTCGGTAAGGCAAGTATAAATCATCACTGGCGGATCCAGGGGGAGGCATCAGGGGAAAATGCCCCACCCCAACAGGAATGGGGGGGGGGGGGGCATTCAATACAAGTATGCCCACCCCCGCCCCGCGCGTTCCCAATTTATCGTAAAATCGTAAAAATGTCTTTGCAGCAGTCACAATCCATCTATCCCCAGTCAAAAACCGGAAAATTTCGCGGCATGACACAACTTTCGCAATTGCTTATACAAATTTGGAAAATGGTAAATTAATTCCATTAAGTGGCAGAGGCTCTCCTTGGCGGGCGGTAATTGCTGGCACTGGTGGATCCAGGGGGGGGAGGGGGCATCAGGCAAATGCCCCCCCCCCCCACACACACAGGAATCTGGGAGAGGAATTCAATACAAGTATGCCCCCGCGCGTGCCCTGCACTGAACGTGAAAAACAATGATCTTAGGAGAAAAATTCACGAAAACGGAAGTTTTTTTCTCGAGTGATTGAATTTGAAGTATGTATATATCCCTTTCTTTCAATGATAGACAAAACAGCGCACCTGATGCAATTCAATCAGCCCCAGTGACACTTAACCCGCACTCCGCTGAAGGGGGGGGGGGGGGGGGGCGCAGAATCTGCCCCCTCTCCCAGATTTTCTCAATAACTTGAAATGTATGATATATATCAACGTTAAACTTCCAGTACCTTATGCGGCATTAATTATATACCTCACCAAAATCCAATTAAATTGATGAAGTATTTCGGGAGATAATGACGTTTTAATGACGTCATGTCATGCCATTTTTGGTGGAAAAACTATAAATGTTTGAACAATCGTAGAAAATAAAGTTTTGAAGCAAATAATAATAAAAAAACGTCAATAGAAAGGAAATGACATTCTCTTCAAAATGGCTATCTCGGATTTTCGCAAATTTTTGTTTTTGACCCCCCTCCAAAGAAAGTTTTTTTTCGGGAACAAAATCCACAAAATCAATTTGTGAATTTGAAAAGTTAATTGCTTAACCCGCGACTTACTGAGGGGGCTAATTTTTCCCTCCTCTCGTTATTTTAAAATAACTCCTAAACTAACACCAGTATCGTCACCAATCTTGCAATACCTTCTCTCACATCAATTCTACACATGTTGGCCAAAGTAAAAGGATGAGATTATGATAGGTCAACCGGGAATGACGTAAGAGTGACGTCATGTTCTAAGGCTTTTGTTGCAAAATAATGGTTTCCGGAAAACGCTGTCAAAGGTACAATGTTTGATATAAATTAAATTGTCTCAAATCAAATTACTGACAAAATACCTGGCTATCAAACTGCTATCTCGGTTTTTTTAAGTTTATTTGTATTCAAAATTTTGAGAAATCCAAATATATTTTTTTGTGTGTTTTTACCAAAATTTCCCCCCAAAACCAGAATTATCCACAAAACGGGTTATATGTGATCGAGACGTGTTCGGTGAATAGGTGTACCAAATTTGAAGTCGATATCTTCAAAAATGACTGACTTATGACCTTTAAATGACAAAAATCGACCACCTCCCACGGCATTACTATGCATACAAAATGCATTTCCGTCTTTGCTTTTTACTTCTATTTATATAGAACAAACAATGTTCTAAGGCCATTTTTCGCGTTCTAGACGGAACAAAAACCCACAAACATGTGTTACAACGCCTAATGACCGTAATCTGCAGTTTGACCTCGTGACCTCGGATGACCTTGACCTTAGAATGGTAAGAATAGAACAGCTTAGAATGGTACTTATAAGTGTCAGACGCACAAATCATACTGATTTATCGACTGCTTATGCGTTTAATATCCCAATTTTGCGCGACAATTCCATCCATCGAGACCGTTTGACACGGTCAAACATTTTGTACTTGACCTGACCTGTGAGGTCATCAGTGACCCACAGGTCAACAATATTATGTTTCCCTCGATAAATTTCCCAGGGCTATCGAATGTCGTTTTTTTTTGTTTTTAATCGGTCCAGTAGTTCCGAAGATCCGAGAGGGGGATAGCCCCCCCCCCCCCCCCCCCCAGTAAGTCGCGTTATGAAATATACCCCAGTAACTCGCGGGTTAAGCTCGAATACCAAAATAAGGTGACCGGCCTAAATCCGCGGGAAAGAAAAATGAGGGAGCCTTTTTGCCACAAAAAGATCCGTGCCCCCTCCCCCCCCCCCCCCGACGGAGAGAGGCTGGATCCGCCAGTGTAAAGCATGCATTTAAATTGGATTTAGAGGTCATAGATCATGTCCAGGTCAGGACAAAGGTCGAATTCCAATGTTTTTTTTGGAATAGAGGCCGTGGGAATCCCGTACACCATGGGTGCATTGCTTTAGCTTCTCAGGGAATACTTTCTATATTCCATATTAGGAACTATCCAAGTGCTTTGCAGGCACTAAGTACTTAAAGGTCAAGGTCATATCAGGTCAATTTTTTTTTAGCAACTTCGAATAGTCATCCAAGGCATGTTTCCTGGTCAATTTTGCTTGTCAAATGCAATAAGCTTGGTGGTTGGTGGTGACAGAGCTTCACTTATTGTCAAGTTGAAGAGGACAGGTGAACAACGTAGGAGGACTAAGTTCTGACCATACCCAGCGTTAGGACAAATCCAAAATATGACTTGTAATGAGAAGGTCACAAAACTGACCCAACCAAAGGCCACAGATACCAAACTTCAAAGGTATATAATCATAATTATAGGTAATTCTAGGTAAATAATATAAGGTAATTCAAAGGTAAATATTGTATTCCCTGACAATCTCATGCGATGCTGAAGTTTGAAGTCAATCGGTTACCTATTATATGAGTTACGCCACATAAAGCTTTCTCGAAGGTGGGTTCGCTTGACCTGATCTTGAGCCGTGACCTGAGATGACCTCAGGTCAAAAATTTCGGAAAAGTTGTGCAGAAAATGAGGGATAAGGTGGGCATAAAATTGTACCGCCCACAGCAGCGTGCGGGTTAACTGTATGTTCACGTACTGCCCAGTCCGCCCAGATGGCACCACCTTGCCTGGTGACGCGGCCATAGGTGGCGCCCCGTTCCGACTGCCCTACTACGATCAGTACGCCGTTCCTGCTGAAAGATCGTATCAGCGACCTTTACCGCATGAGACGTATGTCGGCTGCAACATTATCCCTTCTGTTGGACAGATGTTCTCTGCACGTTCAGTCTATCGGGTTACCATCTACGGTACCGTGACCTGACCCTGCACCGTAACCTACCGTGACCTGACCCTGTACCGTAACCTGCCGTGACCTGGCCCTGTACTGTAACCTGCCGTGACCTGACCCTGTACCGTAACCCGCCGTGACCTGACCCTGTACCGTAACCTGCCGTGACCTGACCCGTACCGTAACCTGCCGTGACCTGACCCTGTACTGTAACCTGCCGTGACCTGACCCTGTACTGTAAACTGCCGTGACCTGACCCTGTACCGTAACCTGCCGTGACCTGACCCTGTACTGTAACCTGCAGTGACCTGACCCTGTACTGTAACCTGCCGTGACCTGACCCTGTACTGTAACCTGCCGTGACCTGACCCTGTACCGTAACTTGACCCTGTACCGTGACCTGCCGTGACCTGACCCTGTACCGTAACCTGCCGTGACCTGACTCTGTACCGTAACTTGCGGTGACCTGACCCTGTACCGTAACCTGCCGTAACCTGACCCTGTACCGTGACCTGCCGTGACCTGACACTGTACCGTAACCTGCCGTGACCTGACCCTGTACCGTAACCTGCCGTGACCTGACCCTGTACTGTAACCTGCCGTGACCTGACCCTGTACTGTAACCTGCCGTGACCTGACCCTGTACCGTAACCTGACCCTGTACTGTAACCTGCCGTGACCTGACCCTGTACCGTGACCTGCCGTGACCTGACCCTGTACTGTAACCTGCCGTGACCTGACCCTGTACCGTGACCTGACCCTGTACCGTGACCTGACCCTGTACCGTAACCTGCCGTGACCTGACCCTGTACCGTAACCTGCCGTGACCTGACCCTGTACCGTAACCTGACCCTGTACCGTAACCTGCCGTGACCTGACCCTGTACCGTAACCTTCCGTGACCTGACCCTGTACTGTAACCTGCCGTGACCTGACCCTGTAGGCTGTACCGTAACCTGCCGTGACCTGACCAGCGAGCATAGCGGTGTGGCCGCAGCGGTATTAAATCAGTGCAGAGGCAGGTGGTCGGATTTCCCGCCATGTCGAGCTGCACTCATGAACATCTGTCACCTGGCAGCTGTCCAGATGGGCGCTACAATACATCATCCCAAGTTGTGGGCTTAGTTTTCGGGTCGGATGTGAAGAAGAAAAAATTACGTCGTTAATATGCGTGCATCGGCACATATTTTCACCGCATAGTAATGCTAACGTAGCGTTATGACGCTGACCTCATCTCACGGCTGATCACGCTGATCTCATCTCACGGCTGATCACGCTGATCTCATTACGCTTTTCCCTTGTTGGCTGTTGCATTTTTAGTGTTTTTATTACGCTATACCCCATTCCTTCGAACGTCGTGTTCAAGTCGTGTGATTGCATATATTCGGACTCGGCAAATTTAAGAGGTCGGAACCCCCGACTTATCAAGTATCAACCAATGGAAAGCAGCCATTGTCGACCAGCAATAAAATGCGCGATGCAAAATGTGTTTGCAGACATGGCAGAGATATTTGTGTCACAGCCTTGGTTTGTTGCAAAACTAGCATCTTCACTAGCGACGGATGGTGAGTGTTCGCTTTCGTGACATACACAGAACCTAACCCACGCCCTACGGGGGGGGGGGGGGGGGGGGCTGGGGCTGACAGCCCCCCTCCTGAGGTTTTTCTTGAATAACTTTTTACACATTCCACACATCTTGCTGAAATTTTCAGTACTGAGTTTACAACAATTATACGTATGCTGTACAAATGTGATTGAAATTGGTTAAGTAGGTTGGGAGATAATCATGTTTTGATGACGTCATGTTAGTGGAAAAAGATACATATTTTAAAAATCGTAGAAAACAGAGTTTTAAAGCAAATTACAAACGCAATTCAGCAAAAATACAAAATGGCATTCACTTTAAAATGTCAATCTGGGATTTCCGATTTTTTTGGTTTTTGACCCCTAAAATAAAATACAAAAACGTTTTTTTAATCACCACAAATCAAAATTTTCAAAGATGTTAGAAAAACCGGAATATGTGTAAGAGGACTGAGTATGGACAATATCCAAACCAAATTTCAAAGCAATATCTTTATTTTTGACTGAGTGATGGCCCCTAAGTGTAATAAACTCATCACGTCATTTTTTTTAATAACGTTTTTGGACATTTTTGATACGATATGAACAAATAAATAATTACCTTTTCTGTATTTCTGAGACAAAACTGGTCTAGAAACATACCTTTTTATTTACATTGATCAATTTCTCATTTGGAGGTCTTCTGACAGTAAAATCGTGGTCGTTCTTAGGTCATTCACTTGACTTGGAAGATCACCCGTTGACCTGATACCTAAAAATCGCATACAGTTAGATTCATCTCATGACAGGCAACATGCTGGTTCTTACCGCATTGCTCTAAGTTGCTTGGTTTGGAACTTAACGGGGGCCTGTCAGCCCCCGTAGGGCGAAGGTGACACAAGCTCCGGTAGGGCGAGGGTTAAGACACCTTAGAAATAAACGTCTTTGCTCTCAGATAGTCTGAAAGTGCTGTTCGTTGTAAGAATCGTGGTCAACCACCACTTCACTTCGCCATTTTCACTGCCGGATGTGTCAGAATGACGGGATCTCCATTATTCAGGTATTTTATTGCAAATATTCATCTCAGTCGCACACCCACACAAATCAAACATGGTACACGTAGAACCAATACGACGTAGAGCCCCTGAGTTTACCATTGGAGTAGATAAATCATCACTGCCGGAACAAGGTACATAAACGCTGTATACGTATCAAGTCCTGCTATTCTGAAAGATCTTGGTCTGTATGTACTCTGTGGGTCGGTGGAAGACAAGGATATCCCGAGTCCTTCCCTGAATCTCAGTGTTCTTTCTCTCCAGGGCATTCAATAGCCTCTGCAGCAACTCGTAAGCGAGCCCGCCCGGTCCTCCTCCGCCCGTGACAAGGCAGGGGCGCGCGAGACGGCAATGGTTCGTAAGCGAGCCCGCCCGGTCCTCCTCCGACCGTGACAAGGCAGAGGCGCGCGAGACGGCAATGGTTTGTGCCCTGCAACTTGCACGGGCTGATTTATTCTATTAAATTATGATGTCTCTGTTTGCCACTCTTCTGGCTGGTAAACCCGTCATATCAGCACCAACGGGAGTCACACGGATTTGGCGTGGTGGCAATCATACAGCTCTTAATTGGTTGGGAAAGCAGCCTTAATTGATTCTGGAAAATGTGCACTAAAATGTGCACTAACCACTGTCAGTACCATGGCAATAGGCAATGGATTTTTCTTCTCGCGCTGTGAAGCTGGAGAACGGACGTCAAATGCATTTTATCTGAGTTTGGCCACGTACAAGCAGCTCACTCAAATGAATACCAAGGATACATAAGCACACATATGCGCGGGCCCGGCGTCACCTAAAGCGGGATATGTCAATTTGTATTATTATTTTTTTACTCTGCAATCAGCATGTGCTGTCGCATAGGTGGGCGCCGTTACTTAAAAATGTAACTTCGTTACTCGTTTCTCCGTTACTACACAAAAAAGTAACTCGTTACTCCGTTACATCGTCAAAAAATGTAACGTAAGTTACATTTACTCCGCTACTCCGTTACTTTTGTAAAACGAAGTGATATCAACGTAAGCGCAGGTTTTATGCCTTTTTTTGTTGCTTTATGATCATTAACTTTTTTGGACCATTTACTATATAACATTCTTTTTATTATAAAACCAACTTATGAAACTATTCGCAAGTTTTTTCTTAGAGAAGACTAAAAATAAATGCTCACCACGAACACCCGGCTAGCTGTGCGATAACCTTACAAGACGCTGTAGCGTCGATGGCGCCTGAACAGCCACGGCCAGTAATTTATTACCGTGTTTGCCAAAATGTTCAAACTTCAAAGCATCGAATTCCCTTTCACCGCTCTCAGCACCGACCGAGCGGGGAGCGGCCGTGGCCGCAAAGCACCGACCGAGCGGGGACGGCCGTGGCCGCAAAGCACCGACCGAGCGGGGACGGCCGTGGCCGCAAAGCACCGACCGAGCGGGGACGGCCGTGGCCGCAAAGCACCGACCGAGCGGGGAACGGCCGTGGCCGCAAAGCACCGACCGAGCGGGGACGGCAGTGGCCGCAAAGGACCGACCGAGCGGGGACGGCCGTGGCCGCAAAGCACCGACCGAGCGGGGACGGCCGTGGCCGCAAAGGCCACATGCATAATGCGTCGAACAGTGGAATCTACGCACCGGTTGGATCAACACTTCCTCTCGAGGCATCCTCCCTGAATATGATGGTCTCTTACTCGGAAGTCGTTTTGGTGTCACTTTTAGTTTTGTTGTGAAATTATGTGTGTGTGTGTGTGTGTGTGTGTGTGTGTGTGTGTGTGTGTGTGTGTGTGTGTGTGTGTGTGTGTGTGTGTGTGTGTGTGTGTGTGTGTGTGTGTGTGTGTGTGTGTGTGTGTGTGTGTGTGTGTGTGTGTGTGTGTGTGTGTGTGTGTGTGTGTGTGTGTGTGTGTGTGTGTGTGTGTGTGTGTGTGTGTGTGTGTGTG
>JAXIVJ010008604.1:0-54818 GCA_036785665.1 Chirona hameri
AAGAAATATGTCAAAGTGAACTATTCCCTTGAATGATTATGACCGATCCCTGACGGGGTGGGCTGAGATTTTGTGCCAGTATCCCCCGCCCCCTGTGACGATCCCGTTGTTACACGCCAGGGGTGACACCGCCTTGAGCGCCATATAGGTCGCCCTCGTCGGTGCTCACAAAACGTTATTTGACGTCAATGGCGGCAGAGCGCTGCACCAATCAAATTGCAAGATTTCAGCTAGCAATAGCGCAATGGTTGAAATTGAAGTCTGTTGGTGGCGTGTTGGCGTGCGGGTTTCGATGGCTGACGTTCGTCAAATTAGCAGCATCAGATATCACACTGGCAGTGTGACATTCCGAGGTGTATCGGGGCCTCCTCGATGCGCTGATGTCCGAAAATATGCCTCTAAAGGGTGGTATTTTTTGTCGTTTACGAGTTAAAGGGATTATACGGGTTTCCGTCCTGAATGTAAATGCACTCTTTTGCAGTTGTACGAGCTTTAAACACCTTTAATATTTTTCAACACTGTTTTGAGAGACATGATAATAATCAGAATTGCGAACCTAACTCTCAGTAGTGCCAATAAAGATGTTTAGTACATGAAAACACAAGATCCGGAAGCTTTCGGGCTTGCGCCTTCATCAGCCATCGCTTGGCTGATGAAGGCGCAAGCCGAAAGCTTCCGATCTTGTGTTTCATTTACTAAAACATCTTTTTGACAATAGGAGAGCTAGGTTAGCAATTCTGATTGAGCTTTAAACACGTTTAAGACATATAGCAGGGACCTCAATGCGCATTTAGGTCCATTATTCAGAAATTATCAGCGTTAAAACTTGGGCGTTTTTCGAGACTAGTATCAGATAACCAGTACTTGATCGGCACTACTGTTCACCACTTTATCTTAAGATCAATTTAAAGTTTTGAATTATCTGCAAGTCCTACACTGGATCACAAATTATTATGCCAGTAAAAACTGACGGGACTTTGTAGTTCTACTATCACCACTGTTCGTTGAAGTTTTGTGTTTTTGGTGGTTTTCTTTCTTGGCCTTTAGCGTTGAGAATTTGGTGGTGGCGTATTAATTTTTTGGCATGAAAATTGATGAAAAATATATAATTTTATGGGAAAACTGAGGTAACTGCTGCTGTCGTTGGAACAAAAAAAGTTTATTTTCCTTTCAATATTGCTTATTTTACCGGAAATATTCCATACGTGATGTGTTTTTATTAGCATAAAAGACATGACTGGCTCTGCCTCAGCGGTCCTGCAGAAAAATACGCGGTGGCATCACCGCGCACTTTGAATGTCCTTACGTGCAGAAGAGGACATTTCCAGACAAATGTGGCTACCGTCGGACTTCTACCACCTTTATAAGTACTTTTTACTATGTAACTCAATTATTCTGGGAAAAACCCGTATAATCCTTTAAAGCCAATGCGCTTGAGCGCGCGCCGACGAAGGAGCCGGGCACCGCCAGTGACATCATCCGGCGGTCCGCCGAGTTCAAGGTTCAAATGGTGCGTGTCCTTACTTGGTTATAGGGCCTTGGTTCACGCTCCGCATACAATGCAAAAAATCGGACATAAATTTTCATCTATTACATACGCAATTTCAGTTCTTCCAGCCTTCAATAACTGAAAATTGAAAAGCTGCTGCATATGCGGAAATACGACTGCAGTGCGCGGCACGCGCAATGCACCCGTTGACCACTTTGATCACACGTTGATCACATTGAGCGGTGCTCCTGCAGAGTTGACTTTATGAACTGTCATGCTCAAACTGCTGGTAGTCATACCTACACCTGAGCCCACGTGCAGAATTTGGGCTGGAATTAGTTTTTTAGGTATTGATAAGATCCTCACGTGCGCACATGGTGAGTGATTTGAGGCTCGCGTCGGATCAGTCAGCTTTTAGTCCTATATAGTATGCACAATTGTATTGCAATGGAACCAAATAGTATTCTAAGACGAGTCTGACATACACGAGCGCACACGTGCGCACGTGAATAGCGGCAAGGGTTCCATACACATGTAAACACCTTTGAGGTCAGTTCGCACAATCAGTTCGCACACAAAAGTTTAGCTCAAAGAGTCCGGTACGTCTGATATACGAAAGAGGGCTACACACCCATACATGCGCAGTGCGCTGTGTACACATGCATTGTCACTTGGACACGTCGCTTGCCACTCGGTCACTTGAACACACGCAATACACCTTTTCTTAATGCGAATCGGCGTCTGTTCAGCTCAACTCGGCAGATCTCATTTATGCCGTCAGCTAACATACTGTTTGACATAGTGCATCTCACATCGGCGTAACACACTTTCGTGGCAAAGGGCATTGGAAATATACAAAGTCCACCGTGTCAACACTGGTCACTGGATCCATACACAATGCAATGGAGCCGACAGCGTTCATCAGATATAGGCAAGTTTTAGTTGACTTAGGCAAGCGTCATTCAGTTTCGTTGACGGCAAAATTGCAATTTAGAAAGTTGTAATTATATGTTGTCCATACCGTGTAGGTTCGCAACAGGTACCATTCAGTTTAACCCTCGCCCTACAGCCCTGACAGCCCTGACCTGATGGCCTGACAGCCCCCTCCCCCTGAGGTTTTTATGAATAACTTTTTACACATGCGGCGCATCTGGCTGAAATTTTCTGTAGCTGAGTTTACAACAATTGACAGCCTGACAGCCCCCCCCCCCCCCCCCCCCTGAGGTTTTTATGAATAACTTTTTACACATGCGGCGCATCTGGCTGAAATTTTCTGTAGCTGAGTTTACAACAATTATACGTATGCAGTACCATTTACTTGAAATTGGTTAAGTAGTTTGGGAGATAATCATGTTTTGATTAGGTCATGTTGGTAAAAAAACGAGAAATATTGGGAAAATTGTAGAAAACAGAGTTTTAAAGAAAATTGCAAACGCAATTCACCAAAGATACAACATGGCATTGCCTTTAAAATGGCAATCTCGGATTTTCAAACTTTGGTGTTTTTGACCCCTAAAATGATAAAAACTGTTTTTTTTTTAAATCTCCACAAAATAAAAATTTCCAAGATGTTAGTAAAACCGGAATATATGTGAGAGAAATGAGTATGGACAATACCCTTACCAAATTTCAAAGCAATATCTTTTATTTTTGACTGAGTGATGGCTCCCTAAGTGTAAGAAACTCATGACGTCATTTTTTATAACTTTTCTTGACCTTTTTGACAAGATACGAACAAATAATTACATTTTCTGTATTTCTGAGCCAAAACTGGTCTAGGAACATGCCTTTTTATTTACATTTATAAATTTATAATTTTGAGGTTTTCTAGAAAAAAATCGCTGTTCTGGATGTGGTAAATCCAAGGTCATTCACTTGACCTGGAAGGTTGTCGGATGGATCGTGTTGACTTCCTCAACACGATCCATCCGAATATAAAATGTACTATTGAACACACCGGTGACGCTGGAGTATTGGCATTCCTAGACACCAAAATCTCGATCACTGAGTCGGGAGCCAATTCCAGTGAGCTGTACGTCAAACTCATGGTTGCACCGTGCAATATTCATTTTCATTCCGCTCTACCTATGTCCACAAAGAAAAACGCCGTACGCTCCCAAATACTACGCGCTGTCAGGGTCTCCTCCCCCGGGCTCCCGAGAGCACGTAGTTTGCGGATAATCGAGGATCTTTTCATAAGAAACGGCTACCCACCTCATCTAGTTAAAAAGCTAAAGGCCGAAACTCTGCGTAGAAAGTCAGTAACCAGACCTAATACTTCACCCATCTTCCAGTCCCTCCCATTCGTCGATGACTCGCTTTGTCGCAGGGTGGAGGGTATCATCAGAGCGAGTCATCTGAACGTTCGAGTGACGTGAAAGGAGGCCCTAGTCTGAGGCAAAAACTAGTAAGATCAGCCTACCTTCCCGCACCCTGCCATGGAGGGGGAAGACAGTGTAACTGTTGCGAGGCGGGGTTGCGTGGGAAGTGTCATACAAAAAACGTATTCTACCGCATGGACTGCCGACTATGTGCGAAAAATGAGTCATACTATATCGGAGAAACTCGACGCTCAGTCAGAATCGGATTCAATGAGCATATCAGAGATGCTAAGAACAAGAAAACAGACACTCCGTTTGGCATCCATCAAACAAAACACCCAGACGCACAGCTGAACAGCAGCAACGTCTCCATCCAAATTATACATGTGTCCAAAGACGGCCCTGATCGAAAGATTTGGGAATCCATTTTTATACGTGTGCTCAAATCAACCCTTAACATACAAACCTCATCATGGCCTATACTCTGATATCTCTTTGTATCTGAGTCTGACTGTTCGGTGGATATGTGCATTTATTGTATCATAATTTCGATTTTGTATTATTTGGTCGATCACTGGATGCGTGGGATCGTGGGGTCCATGTCCATTTGAGGGAGTTTGGGGGGCGGAATGGGTGGGTGAGAGGGGGGGGCTGCATGTGTGAGTCTCGGTAACGTAAATTCAGTTATCTGTATTGGAAAAAAGGTGTTTTGATAATTATTGTATATATTCGGTAGGACGTATATGTATAGCTAGAAGCGCGTCTTTAGGTGAGGTAGGCATTGTGTGTATATGTATTTGATGTAAATGTGTATATATGCATAGAAGTATAGTATACATGTATATATGAGGTAGATAGGTATGTAATATGCAGTATATATGAGGTATATAGGTATGTGGTATGTGGTATGTGTATATATGCATAGAAGTATCGTATACATGTACATATGAGGTAGATAGGTATGTGTTATATTCGGTAGGACGTATATGTATATGTATAGCTAGAAGCTCGTCTTTAGGTGAGGTAGGCATTGTGTGTATATGTATTCGATGTAAATGTGTATATATGTATAGAAGTATAGTATACATGTATATATGAGGTAGATAGGTATGTGGTATGTGGTATATATTATATGAGGTAGATAGGTATGTGGTATGTGGTATGTGTATATGCATAGAAGTATAGTATACATGTATATATGAGATATATAGGTATGTGTTTTGCGCGGTTGTATTTGTTGTATTTGTTTTATATACTCCGACTCGACAAATTAATTGGCATGTTGCTGTGCGCAGCCTACTTGAATTTATACCATCTTGGAAGTGCATGTGTGCCGAATGCAAGTTACTGGATATTTGAATATTTATGTTTTTAGCTAGCTGGTGACAAACATGGCAAAGAATACATTTATGGCTGATGGAGGCGCAAGCCGAAAGCTCCCTAATTTGAATTTGTCTTTTTAAAATATTTTTCGGCATTATGAGAATAAGGTTATTTAGTATTGTTATTGCAATGTCTTCAATTGTTCTCAAAACAGTGCTAAAACAAATACAATACAAATATTAAATGTGTCGAAGTGTTAAAAGGGTGCCTAAATTCGAGTGTGCCTGACGATATGACTTGCCCTATGCCACGTTCAGTTGAACAGATGCCGATTCGCATTGAGAAAATGTGTATAATGTCTTTACAGAATAACCCAAAGTTACAAGTAATTCATTTTTACTTTCGGGTTAATCCCATGCATCTGTTTGAAATAAAAATAATATGTTTTCCTCAACTAAATACATTTTGCATTGTCTAAATTAATTGATAATTGGCAAAACAAAATGGAATGTAACGCAACTTAATGTCCATATCGATATTGAATGCCCCTGCCGATGTCCATTGACGCTGTTCGAATATGAACAGGTGCTATTCTTATTTAATGCAATGTGTCGAAGTGTTAGAAGGGTGTCTAAATTCGAGTGTGCCTGACGATATGACTTGTCATATGCCACGTTCAATTGAACAGATGCCGATTCGCATTGAGAAAAGGTGTAGTAGTCATTTATCAGTCCGAGCGCGAATTTGTAACTAAAAATAGGGCAAGTAGTTCCTGATATATGAAATGCGAGTCCGCACGTGCGCACGTGCGGTTTGGGTTCTGCTTAACAGACGTTAGTTTGACGAAACATACAACTTCCACGTTATCAGCCCAATAGGCTTGGCCGGTGCATGTCTAAATGTGCACGCTAAGTAGTCAATAAATCTCACGTACGTTTCGCGCCCGCGCTGGATAAGCAGAACTTCTAATTTTTTGTTTCCTCATCCCACAATCATGCAAACATGTATTTCAAAGCACGTTCCATCATTCTTCAAGACCGTCATGCGGTAAATTATAATTACGTTAGACGGGGACTGCCAACGACTGGCATCCTGTCCCTTAGCTATAGCGTTGATCATCAGCGGACCGGAGCTTCATGTGCCAGCACACAGGCGACGTGCACTCAGAAACCTCACTCACCTGCACACGCGCTTCTCTCCCGGGATACTGAGCCACGGCTCACCACGCTCACCGCTCACGACTCTCTCTCCGCTCACCCAACACTCCCCAGTCTCCAATCACCGCTCACCCAACGCTAACCCGGCACTAACCGCTCACACCTCACCACCCGACCTGGTCCCGGCGACTCCCAGGCGGCACTGGCGGCCCTCTGGCGGCCTAGTCCTGCCAGCCCGCCCGGCAGCCTCGCGGCTCCTGCACGCCCCCCGACCAGGGGCGCTCAAATGCCGCCGGCGCCGCTGCCACCCCCGCCCCCGGACACCCGGACACGCGGACACCGCGGCCACCCACCCGGACACCGCCTGCCGTTTCTACGGTTTCCGTGAATCGATCCACAAAACAGGCCGACGCGGGCACCCACAGCCACACCGTCAGACTCACACACGCAACAACACGCAGCCCCCCCCCCCCCTCCCACACACACACACACACACACACACACACACACACACACACACACACACACACACAGACACAGACACAGACACAGACACAGACACAGAAACAGACACAGACACAGACACAGACACAGACACAGACACAGACACAGACACAGACACAGACACAGACACAGACACACACACACACACACACACACACACACACACACACACACACACACACACACACACACACACACACACACACACACACACACACACATACACACACACACACACACACACACACACACACACACACACACCACACACACACACACACACACACACACACACACACACACACACACACACACACGCGGATAGACTGACTGAAACTATAATGCTGGCTAAGCGGGCCGGACTTTTTCTCACATTGTTAGTCACGGATTCCTGCATGCCTTTTGGATGGCTTCAAGTCAGGTTCGTACAACACGAAAGGCGGAAATGCGTGATGGTGTCTAAATGCCTTCACTGTCATTGCCTGTTCCCGATACACAAAATGACCTGAAATCAGGCCAACATTTCTACGCTATTCAGCGTCAAGATGCCGTGACGTCACTGTGCTGTTTGTGCGGAGGGCCGCGACGGATCATACAGGCCTGGAATGGAAGCGACTACGTTGCCGTAGCCCGGCACCTGAGTGTTCGGAGGACGACGGCGTGGTCAATTTGTCATGATTCTCTGACCTGATACTTCGTTCTTTTTGCTTCCTTTTTTACTTGGAAGAGCATGAAATTAAAATAAAATGCGCATCGGTGTATTTTTCGGAGGTGATTTAAACGTCATTTCAGTGAACGAATCGACTGCACAACTCTGGTCACTTTTTCCGCAACGTGGATCAAATAAGTATCTCGCAAGGTCTGGTGCAAAACCGATTAACCTAAACGGTACATATTGCAAACCTACATGGAATGGACAAAACATAATTAAAACTTTATAAATATTGATTTTGCCGTCAACGAAACTGAATGACGCTTGCCTAAGTCAACTAAGACTTGCCTGTATCTGATGAACGTTGTCAGCTCCATTGCATTTTGTCAGAATCCTGTGACCAGTGTTGACACGGTGCACTTTGTATATTTCCAATGCCCTTTGCCGCGGGAGTGTGTTACGCCGATGTGAGATGCACTATGTTAAACAGTATGTTAGCTGACGGCATAAATGAGATATTCCGAGTTGAGCTGAACAGACGCCGATTCGCATTAAGAAAGGTGTAATATCAAATTTGTCAACATCAGCATTGTTGCGACTTCTTTACATTTCAGGCTGGTTATCTTTAAGCCGAATATTTTCAAGCATGCAACTTTTCCTACCTTCTTGTTCAACGATCAGTCCGCATTGCAGAGGTGCAAAAACCTGCCAGCTCGCCGACCTGGGTATGTGCCAGATACGATGAAGAAAATTGTGGAAACGTGACAATTATCAGCCACACAGGCTCCATTACAAAATGCCACATAATGAAAACCGTGACAATCTGGAATGTGGCAGTACGGCAAACGGGAACATCATTTATCTAACTTTGGCAGAAAATTAATGTGTTACTGTTCCCAAATGTGGAATCGCGCGCGACGGCATATATCCTTAATTTGCTCTGCGTTGATTGGTCCTAGGCACAAAGCAGATTGCGTACTCGTCATATCTGCGCCAGAGTTGTAAGCCATTCGGGGTGGTGCAATTTCCCGGCGGATTATGTCACGCCGACAGCTTTTCCATTGAAATCGCCCATTGCTCGATCGCGGAGTCGGCGTGAAGGTAGCGGATTGTCACGCCGGAGCTGTGACAGTTGTCTAGTTATCCTGAGTGTGACAGAGATGATGGAGCCCAGCAGCGATGGGAGAAATGCCCCAGGACCAGTGCGGGTGCCTCCATCAAGGGAGAAAATGCATTGCGGCTATCAAGGTTGTTCTTACAATGGCCAAAGACGCAGCTTCAAGCGACACAGTGCCGTGATGCGTTGTCGTCGTGGTTAAGTAATGCATCGCGATGCATCGTCGCGGTCAAACAATTGTTTTATTCAGAACAATACTTTTGGCCATAGAGGGCGCTGGCGTGATTGGGTCGTGACGAATGTGCATGAGGTGGAGATAGACACTGATGTCTCCAACACTGACACAAGACCAGGATCATCTGAAGGTGAGATTTCATCTGCGTGCATACAAGGAATAATGATATGTGGAACTTAATGTAGGGTAAACGGGATAGTTCAGCAATTCACCTCCCTAGTTAATGGTATTATTGAGGTCCCTAATAGAAGAAGAGTATTATTATGAATCAGAAAAGTGCGGCACAGCCTACATGGCCATAATGTGCTAGGCGGCACAGTATACCGGCTTAGGCGGCAGCCCAACCCTCCTTACATTGAAGCCAGGGGGCAGCGATATATTTGCCGGTAACTGTACATACGTTTGTATGTATGTACAGTTGCCCGCAAATATTTTGTCATTGTCATGTGGATGTCATGTGGATCATGATCTTGTCATTGTCACTCACAGCCGCGTCGGCAATGTGTCACGCATTACTATACATCACCAACCATGTTAAATTCTCCAACATAACACGACATACATATTTAACCCGCGCGGCGCTGGCGGGGGGGGGGGGGGGTGTGTGTAAATTTTACCCCCCCCCCCCCCCCCCTCCCGGATTTTCTCAATAACTTGAAAACTATGAAAGATATCACAGTGAAACTTACCTTATGGTGCATCAATTCTACGTCTTCTGCCAAAATTTTGTTGAAATTCGTGAAATTTTTTGGGAGATAATGACGTTTTAGTGACGTCATGTCATGTCATTTTTGGTGAAAAAATAAATGTTTGACAAATCGTAGAAAATAGCGTGTTGATGCAATTTGCAAATACAAGGCGTAAGAAGAAAGTAAATAACATTGTCTTTAAAATGCCTATCTCGGATTTTCACAATTTGGGGTTTTTAATCCCCAAAAATACACAAAACTGATTTTTTTTGTATCACTACGCTAAAACGCTAAATAAACAACGTGGCGTGTCGCGGCGGTGGTTAGCACGCTCGAGCCGGGCGACTCGAGGTGTGATGCGGCACAGCCTACATGGCCATAATGTGCTAGGCGGCACAGTATACCGGCTTAGGCGGCAGCCCAACCCTCCTTACATTGAAGCCAGGGGGCAGCGATATATTTGCCGGTAACTGTACATACGTTTGTATGTATGTACAGTTGCCCGCAAATATTTTGTCATTGTCATGTGGATGTCATGTGGATCATGATCTTGTCATTGTCACTCACAGCCGCGTCGGCAATGTGTCACGCATTACTATACATCACCAACCATGTTAAATTCTCCAACATAACACGACATACATATTTAACCCGCGCGGCGCTGGCGGGGGGGGGGTGTGTGTAAATTTTACCCCCCCCCCCCCCTCCCGGATTTTCTCAATAACTTGAAAACTATGAAAGATATCACAGTGAAACTTACCTTATGGTGCATCAATTCTACGTCTTCTGCCAAAATTTTGTTGAAATTCGTGAAATATTTTGGGAGATAATGACGTTTTAGTGACGTCATGTCATGTCATTTTTGGTGAAAAAATAAATGTTTGACAAATCGTAGAAAATAGCGTGTTGATGCAATTTGCAAATACAAGGCGTAAGAAGAAAGTAAAAAACATTGTCTTTAAAATGGCTATCTCGGATTTTCACAATTTGGGGTTTTTAATCCCCAAAAATACACAAAACTGATTTTTTTGGAAGAATTTCCACAACAGTTTGTTTTAAGATTTAAAAAAATGAAGATATATTAGAAAACCGAGTATGAACGATGCTGAACCCAAATTTCAAAGCAATATATTTATTTTTGACTGACTTATAGCTCTCGAAGTATAAGTAACTCATGACGTCATTTTTTGCGTTTTTTGGCTTTTAATGACCAGATACAGACAAATGGATGCCACCACTGTATTTCTAAGACAAAACTAGTCTAGAAACATGCAATGTTTATTTATATTAATCAATTTCAAATATTGTCCTTATTGTGACCTGACACCTGAGGGCCATTATATGGGGTCACGCTGTGAAAATGGCTGCTTCTATCGAATTATACGTGTAAAATAACCCATACAACATGTGTCGCATGGCTTTCGTAGACCTGTGACCTTTTGTGACCTGACCTTGACCTTGACCTTTGCTTACAATTTCACTTTTACTTATGCAGGAGATGCATTATACATTTGGGAGCACTTTGTGAGATAATAGTTGCAATATAAGGCTTTGGATGGAAAGTATAGTCCAACAAACCAAAAACTTACATTTTGACACTTGACCTGACCGTGACCTGACGTGACCTTATTTAAAATAAAAATAAAATCGGGTATGCGTTAGATTCTTCTCACTGAGAGCTTTAGATCGCCGCCTTGCGTGTCTCGCTGCGGTTATTGGTTCGGAAGATACGGTATGGGGGGTAAAATTTATCCCCCCCTCGCACCGGGCGTTCGGATGGAGACCCCAGCGCCGCGCGGGTTAACGTTCATACGGATACGAGTACATTACAACATTGACAATATTCAACAAAACTCTACACTTCATGCATAATTATAGGCCACGATGATCCCTGGGTATTTAAAGCTGGTGCGCGACTCCTAATGATGCTACTCTCTGGACTCTGCGATCTTTCTATCCGGATGATCCTGAGCTCTGTACACAATTTTGAGATCTAATAGGCCTGAGTTTGTACGAATTTCGTCCTGGTTGTGCTCATTTAGGAGATGATCACCGAACGGGGTGTTTGCCGTTTTATTGATGGCGTAAACGTGACGCCATCAACAAAACGGCACGTGACGCCATTATGTTGGAGAATGTAACATGGCTGATGATGTATAGTTATGCGTGACACATTGCCGACGCGGCTGTGAGTGACAATGACTTCCGAAATAGTGAAGATAGTTGGAATGTCTGTCGAGATATGTTTGAAATGTGTCAACATTGAATCGGCAGGCGACGAATGCGGTGCATATATATATTCTCTTATATTTATGTGAACATTGTATATCCATAGATGTAATTTTGAAAAAAGCCTGCGGCCGAAATATCAATAAACAAGTCATTTTTAAAGTTTTCTCTTCTTAAATAATATTTAAAAAAACAGCGAGGATAAGGTCACTGATGTCCATGTTATTGATAACGCTAATCATGTTCCTCGCAGCAGCTTTTAATAATTTATGTATTTTTTTTAAATATAATGGGGGAGTTTCGGGACCCAAATGTTGCAGGTGAAATCGGACACGCTTAATCGACCGATACACGCCAAAAACTCCACATTGGCCCGCGAGGTGGCAGTATCCTTTTAAGCCAATAATATTATTAGATGCCGAACAGAGGCCTGTTCGGCATCTAATAATATTATTGGCTTAAGTGACGTCACACCTTCGGTGACGTCATGGCACTTTTGAAGACGTCATAGATAGGTTGAATATTCTCAGGACAATTGCATTTGCAATGAAGAAATGGCCTATACAAAATTGCAGCAGCCTTTCTATAAGCTTTCTTATTTCTTTTCTTTATTGTAGCTATCTTGTAATCCCGTTGTGACGCCTGAAATACGTGCCTTTGAATTGTTTATGATAATTGATTTATATATTGTGATCGGGATGGAAGATAAGCGAAGAGGGATTCCTCAATTCTTCGATTTAATCAACAATGCTTTCATGAAAGCCCAAGAAAGTAGCGATGATGACGTTGTCAATTGTCATGAATCACGTCACCGAAGACTAGGATCGTCAGCCGATGGGGTGAGTTGCTTCATCTTCTCAAAATCCACCAGTTTCCGCGATATGTGTCCGCTTATTTTGTCGCCGGCGCTAATATCGTTGAAATTTTATTCCCAAATCGGGCACATCCATACATTTTTGGCTTAGACATTCTGAGGAGCATGACGGGAGATGACGTCATAGTTTCTGACGTCATTGGCCAGTTAGCCTCCACCCAGGCTCAGTGCGCCTTACTGAGCATGGGCAGTCGAATATTATTAGATGCCGAACAGGCCTCAGGCCTCTGGATTTGACACGAAATATTCGGCCTCTTATTTTAAGCACAGCAGTGAATGACGGTGCTGGACTCAAATTTGCACGAGTCGAGACATAAAAGTGTATCAGCTTAACAGCTCCGTTTCAAATTCCGGCCCCTTACTGCAGTGGCCTGAATTTCGTGTAAAATCTAGGTCTTCTGTTATCTGTGGGTCAAGCTCAACTTGGTGATTGAATTTGCATGCCATCACATTCTATGTTTCTTCCTCTTTCTAATGATGTATAATTTTACCCTGATATCTATTTTCATCATGGAAATATAATGGCAAACAAAGTTGGATGTTTTATCTTAACCTGAATTTTTCGCTAACCCGTATCTTGTGACCCCCGTGACCTGACGATCGTACAAATGCAAAAATCTAAATCAGCGCCAAGGATAATCCCATACACCATTTTTGAGCGAAATCTGGGAGGGTGTGGCTACCATGCCTTGGTGACCTGTCCTGGAATTGCCCATATATAACCTGCGCGTACCCATTGCTTGTGAACATGTTTTGCTGCTTTTAAAATTTGTATTTTTACCCATCGCGACCTCACGAACCAAGACCTCAAAATATCCCCCGGCATAACGAGCCGCCGTACTTGTCGCCCCTTAGTTGACTCGGTCGAGACATTTAGGGTACATTCTCGTACACTCGGCTATTGTCAGACCGAAAATGGTTTCCAGAAGGATGGCATGGTGCAGCCAGAGCGATGGCATGGTGCAGCCAGAGCGATGGTGCTTGGAGGAAGCTCACTTTTGAATATCAATGCAGGCAACGAACAGCAAACAGGTTATTAGTCTCAGAAGAGGAATAAATATCCGGCCGGGGCCAGTGAGCCGTCAACATCCCTCGGCGACAATATATTTAACTTGACGGCGACATCGCTCGCATGTTTATAACAACACACACCAAGAGGCGCGACTGCCGCGGGAATCCATGTTTGTTACAATACAACACACAGCAGGAGACGAGCAGCGCGACTGCCGCGAGAGTCCGACATGAAACATTTATGTTTATGTCTGTTACTAGAGGCTGGCAATGCGATCGGGGCATTGCCTTGAGGTCAAAATCGTACGCTAATTCCGTAATTTGGCCCTAGCCGGCCAGGCCGCCGCTGATTGGCCGTTGCGGTGACCTCAAACTGTGACGTCACCACAAGCCGCCACTGGGCGGCGTGCCTCAGTGCTGTGCGGCACAGTATCCACGGCCGGCCGGCACCAGCTGACAGCGGAGGCCCGCTCCTTCAAAATCGTAATTTGGTTTTACCTCCTGGGGGGGGTATTTTGCCCCCCTCGGAGTCGGCGACCACAACGGATTTTGGACCGCTGTATCGCGCACGTGACCTACGAGTATCAAGTCTGTGTCACCAACCGTGTGACCTGAGGAGGCGAAAAAAGGAAAAAAATGTTGCCGCCCACTTTTTGACACTTTGCACGTGCCACGTGCCATCGATTGACCGGACAATGGTACCATCGTCTGTCCCCCGTTTTGCCGCATCGAACGGTGCCACACGCGTCGATATCGGCCCGGCCGTTTGGGCTCCACGGGCCAATATGCTCCGTCGGACACACACACACACACACACACACACACACACACACAACAACAACAACAACAACAAGCTCCTCGCACTTTCCGAGCGACGGCCCGGTGGAAGTCTTCGAACACAGAAAAACAAGTAAACATGTTTCTCTTTTGTCTTCGATTTTGAACTAGATGCCGGCAATGTCGTAAAAATCGTAATTTGGTTTTACCCCCCTGGGGGTTTATTTTGCCCTCCTCAGGATCGGCGGCCATTCATGGATTGTGGGCCGCTGTATCGCGCACGTGACCTGCGAGTAGCAAGTCTGTGTCACCAACCGTGTGACCTGAGGAGGCGATATAAAAAAAATATGGTGCCCACGTTTTGGCACTTGGCACGTGCCACGTGCCATCGATTGACCCAAAAATGGTACCTGCATCTGTCCCCCATTTTGCCGCATCGAACGGTGCCACCCGCGTCGAAATCGGCCCGGCCGTTTGGGCTCCACGTGCCAATGTGCTCCGTCGGACACACACACACACACACACACACACACACACACACACACACACACACACACACACACACACACACACACACACAACAACAACAACAACAAGCCCCTCGCACTTTCCGAGCGACGGCCCGGTGGAAATCTTCGAACTCAGAAAAACAAGTAAACATGTTTCTCTTTTGTCTTCGATTTTGAACTAGATGCCGGCAATGTCGTAAAAATCGTAATTTGGTTTTACCCCCCTGGGGGTTTATTTTGCCCTCCTCAGGATCGGCAGCCATTCATGGATTTTGGGCCGCTGTATCGCGCACGTGACCTGCGAGTAGCAAGTCTGTGTCACCAACCGTGTGACCTGAGGAGGCGATATAACAAATATGGTGCCCACGTTTTGGCACTTGGCACGTGCCACGTGCCATCGATTGACCCAAAAATGGTACCTGCATCTGTCCCCCATTTTGCCGCATCGAACGGTGCCACCCGCGTCGAAATCGGCCCGGCCGTTTGGGCTCCACGTGCCAATGTGCTCCGTCGGACACACACACGCACGCACGCACGCACGCACGCACGCACGCACGCACGCACGCACGCACGCACGCACGCACACACACACACACACACACACAAGCTCCTCCCACTTTCCGAGCGACGGCCCTGTGGAAATCTTCGAACTCTGAAAAACATGTTAACATGTTTCTCATCTCCCTGAGATTTTGAATACACAGCAGGGGCATTCCATGACATTTGGACAATTTCCCCCCAAAAAAAATCACCCTCATCTCTCACTTTTTGTTCAATATTGGACTATAGTGTTATCCTGGGTCCTGAATTCAGCTGTGACAATATTAGCTCGTTCTGATCTCAGGTTTTCGAGTTAAAGCCTGGGGCATTTTGGCAAGGTCACGCTGCAGAGGCATTCTTTAGAGGTCAAAATAACGCATTTGACAGAACTGCCTTAACCAAATATAAAAAAGACTGATATGGCTGAATTCGCAATGAAACAGAGATTGTATATAAAGAATATAAGAAATATAAAGAATGTATATAAATAAATAAAGATTACGTCATTATGGCGCTTACTTTACCCTGTTCCATACCCATCAACCACTTTCAGCACCTCATCATTTTCGATACCCTTGCGTCCTTAGGTTGGCTTTGAACTATTCTTAGGGTGGTTTAGAACCGTCTTTAGGTTTTTTTTTCTTAGTGAAGCCTTGAACCGTCTTTAGAGTGACATGATATTGCATCTGTGTACCAATTGAGTATGTTTGTATTAGATAGATAGTTATATACATGTATGAATGTGTATATGTTTATGTATGTTCGTAATGTCGTTATAGCCCGCAGATGTTTGGCTGCTGTATGTTCCTTAAATTTCAGGGTCCATTAGAGTATTTGTCACGTTCCGATGTCATTTTTGATCGACCTACTTCTGTCTTGGCTGTTTTTTCCGCGATGCATTTTGTTATTACTGTTATCTGATGAAGTTCCGTGAACGAAATGTTATTGAATTATTAACTTTGTTTTATCTTTTTGAATTATCAATGAGCATTAGGCTAATTTTACTCTCTCTAGAGATTGTATTTCTGGACTTTGTTGCGTGACCTTGAATGACCTTAAAACCGTGACCTCGTGACCTTTTTTTCGTTGACCTCGTGTGACCCCGGGTACACCTCTGATTTCAATTTTTCACTTCGCAAAATACTTGTCAATATATTGCCTAACGCAAAAAAAGTGCATTTTCCCTCTAATTTCCATATTTTCCGCCAATGTGCGTGCGTGCTTTTTATTTACCCCCAAGGGGAGAGATAACGGGCGGATATCTCAGCTACCATTGCAGGTAGAGACCCGATTTTTGCTATACACATTTGCAGGGTGACGAGCAACACCACGCAGCCATCCGGTGTGGTTCAACACGGATCGAATGGTGAAGACCTCGCCCAAATCGGTCCCATAGTTTTGGAGTATGACGTCTGCAACGATTTTTTTGCGGTTTCGGCCCAATTTGGTCCACTTAGATTAAACCCAAATGGATACGACTACCAATGGCGCCCTTTAGGAACACGCTGGATCGAATGGTGAAAACCCCGCCCAAATCGGTCCCATAGTTTTGGAGTATGACGTCGGCAACGATTTGTGGCTGTTTTGGTCCAATTTCGTCCACTTCGATTACACCAAAATGGATAAAACTAAAAATGGCACTGATATTTACCACGCCGGATCGAATGGCGAAGACCCCACCCAAATCGGTCCCTTAGGTTCGCAGATATCCGCCCATTACCCTCCCCTTCGGGGTCAATTCGAAAACACTATATCGCAAAAAGTATATCGACGGAAAATATGGAAATTAGAGGAAAAACGCACCTTGTTTTATTTGTTGCGTTGTTAGGCAATACATTGACGATTATTTTGCAAAGTAAAACATTGAAATAAGGTGTACCCGAAGTCATACAAGGTCAACGAAAAAAAGGTCACGAGGCAATGAAGTCAAGGTCATTCAAGGTCACGCAACAAAGCCTAGACATATAATCTCCGTTTCATTGCGAATTCAGCCATATACATTTTTGACATTTGACGTTTGACATTTGGTTATGACAAATGCACTATTTCGGCCTACCAAAATACCTATGCAGCGTGGCCTTGCCAAAATGTCCGAGGCTTTAACTCGAAAACCTGAGATCAGATCGAGCTAATATTCCCACAACTGAATTCAGGATCCAAGATAACCCTAGACCAATTTTGAACAAAAGGTGAGAGATGAGGGTTATTTCAACTTGTCGAAATGTCGTGGAATGCCCCAGCAGAAGACGAGCAGCGCGACTGCCGCGAGAGTCCGTCATGTTTGTTACAAAACACAGCAGAAGACGAGCAGCGCGACTGCCGCGAGTCCGCCATGTTTGTTACAAATTACAATACACAGCAGAAGACGAGCAGCGCGACTGCCGCGAGAGTCCGCCATGTTTGTTACAAAACACAGCAGAAGACGAGTTGTGCCACTGCCGCGAGAGTCCGCCATGTTTGTTACAAAACACAGCAGAAGACGAGTTGTGCCACTGTTATGCGAGCGCGTCGCTGCTCTCCGGGTGCACCAGACTGGATAGCTGAGCGTGGTACCAGACTGGATACCAGACTGGATAGCTGGGCGTGGTAGGCAGGCATTGTATAAATAGGCCCACAGCAGACGAGAAGAAGGTACTATTGTTTTAGATGATCATTTATAGAGCGCCGATGCTAACGTTGCTCAGAGTCCGGCGAATAGTCTGCTCTGGAGTTGAATTCTCGAAAAGGTGAATGAGACTGGGCGATGAAATTAGGAGCCAAACAATTATTTTGCAGTCATGGGAACATTTCACACTGGTTTGAGATTGATAAATTGTTTTATTTTAAGTAGGTACAACCAATATTTTGTATTGACACCCAAATGACATCAATGCACTCCTCCTCCACGACCTAAGGTGATGTTGCGGAATGTCGAGTCTCCGGAAAATGGCCGCCTGACTAGTGTATAGTAGTAACTAAAAGGTAGGCGTTGCTGATTTTACTCAAATAACCTGCCTGACTAGCTAACAAGTGTGTCTGTATGACTCAACTCTAAAGCTGTGTTCATGTATAACCATTCATCTTGAATATTTTTCAACACTTTTGAGAGACATGATAATAATAAGAATTGCTAACCGAACTCTCATATTGCCAAAAAAGATGATTTAGTAAGTAAAGCACAAGATAGGAAGCTTTCGGCTTGCGCCTTCATCAGCCATTATTTGTATTTACAAATAATGGCTGATGAAGGCGCAAGCCGAAAGCTTCCTATCTTGTTTAACCCTCGCCCTACGGGGGGCCTGGCAGCCCCCCCCCCCCTGAGGTTTTGCATGTATAACTTTGTACACATGCAGCGTATCTTGCTGACATTTTCGGTAGCTGAGTGTACAAAAATTATACGTATGCTGTAAAAATTTAATTGAAATTGGTTCAGTCGTTTGGGAGATAATCATGTTTTGATAACGTCATGTTGGTGGAAAAACGATACATATTTGAAAAATGTTAGAAAACAGAGGTTTAAAGGAAAATGCAAACGCAATTCACCAAAGATACAAAATGGCACTCTTTAAAATGGCAATCTTAGATTTTCAAAATTTGGGGGTTTTGACCCCAATTTCTTTTTTAAATCCCCACACAATCAAAATTTTCGAAGATATGAAAAAACGGAATAGATATGAGAGAACTGAGTATGGACAATACCCATACCAAATGTCAAAGCAATATCTTTATTTTTGACTGAGTGATGGCTCCCTAAGTGTAAGAAACTGATGACGTCATTTTTTAATAACCTTTTTGACTTTTTTTTTGACAAGATACGAACAAATAATTACCTTTTCTGTATTTCTGAGACAAAACTGGTCTAGGAACATTATTGTGACTGTTGGTTAACCAAGCTCGCTCGTGAAATGTTACTTATCATTTGAAGCATATCATTTGAAGCCTTTTTATTTACATTTATCAATTTCTAATTTTGAGGTTTTCTGAAGAGCAAAATCGCTGTTCTGGACGTGGTAAATCCGCGGTCATTCACTTGACCTGGAAGGTCATCCGTTGACCTGAAACCTAAAAATCGTAAACTGTTAGATTCCTCTCATGACAGGCAACATGCTGGTTCTTACCGCATTGCTCTAAGTTGCTTGGTTTAGAAGTTAACAGGGAGGCCTGTCAGCCCCCCCCCCTCGTAGGGCGAAGGTGAAAAAGATCCCGTAGGGCGAGGGTTAATTTACTAAATCATCTTTTTTGTCAATATGAGAGTTAGGTTAGCAATTCTTATAAACTATTCACTTTAAATGCCTAAAATCTCAATTTCAAAGTCACCATTGGCCGATAAAACAACATGAGGCGAGCCGCGTGGCTGCCAGTGACGCGCGGCGGCCAACTTTGTGCCTATTTGGCTGTCCCATTCAATGGTCCCATTAAATGCTCTTTCTCCCATCATCTGAAAATGTTTACTTCATTACCCCCGTTCAGTTCCGTCTCATTACCCCCGTTCAGTTCCGTCTCATTACCCCCGTTCAGTTCCGTCTCATTACCCCCGTTCAGTTCCGTCTCATTACCCCCGTTCAGTTCCGTCTCATTACCCCCGTTGTTTGCGCAATGATAATCATCCTTCGGCAATAATAAATTCATTTTGAAGTAATACTTTAAACCAGTCATGGATGCTTACGCTGGAACGTCCCCCGCATGGGCTCAGGAAGCAGAAGAGGGGGACGGGGGACCCGTCCCCCAACATCTTCAGATTGTAATATTAGGCCAGTAGGCGTTGCATGGAGAGAATCGACTTCAGAATACCTCCGCCCCCCTCCCCCTCCCTCAACTTTTGGAAAGTGGCGGTACTCTTGGTCCCGGTGGTATGGTTTGCCTTCGTAATTTTCCAATACATGACCCCGTGACGATCCCCACAATTTCCTTTAACATTGTGACTGCTGGTTAACCAAGCTCGCTCGTGAAATGTTACTTATCATTTGAAGCATCTGCCTCTAAGCGATACGAATTATCAGTGGAAAGACATTTTTCGGGGGAACGCAAAATTAACATTTTCACCGAGATTATAAAAAACTTAATATATATTGGAGAACGAAGTATGGACGATATCCAAACCAAATTGCACAGCAATCTCTATTTTTAACTGACTTATGGCTCTCAAGTATAAGTAACTAATGACGTCATGTTTTGAATTTGTATGTTTTGGCTTTTAGTAACCAGATACAGACAAATATATGCCACCACTGTATTTCTGAGACAAAACTGGTCTATTTTTTTATTTATTTTTTACATTAATCAATTTCAAATGTTTTCCTTAGTGACCTGACCTTGACCTGAGGGCCATTATATGGGGTCAGGTTGTGAAAATGGCTGCTACTATCGAAATATACGTGTAAAATGACCCATAATCCATCGCATGGCTTTCGTAGACCTCTTGCTAATAGTGACCTTTCGTGACCTGACCTTCACCTTTGCCTTTATTTTCGCTTATGTGGGAAATTAATCATACCTTTGCGAACACTTTGTGCGAGAATAGTCGCAATCTAAGGCTTTGGATGGAAAGTATGGCCCATTAACTCAAATACCTCGATTTTGATCCTTGACCTGGCTGTAACCTGACATGCGACCTTATTTTGAAAGAAAAAATGAGTTTGCTTTACATGCGTCTCATTGAGAGCTTTCGATTGCCGCCTTGCGCCTGTCGCTGCGGTTATTGGATCAGAAGATAACGAGGGGCGTGCTCGTCTGAATACCCCAGAGGGGCGCGGAATAATTAGGACCCCCCCCCCCCCTGGTTAACGACTGTTTTGCGCTGAGAACTCGACGCTCCTCCCCCCTCCCCTGTAAAGTTTTTTTTTGCGCTGACGACCCGACGTCACCCCTCCCTCCCCACACACGAATCTTCGCACTGAGGACCCGACGCTATCCCCCCCCCCCCCCCCCGGTCAACAACTTTTCGCAGATGAGGCTAAGTGTAATTTTTACCCCCTTCCAAATTTGAACCCTAGATCCGCCAGTGCTGCTTTGCCCCCCCCCCCCCCCATGTCAACAACTTTTGCTTTTGACTGCGATTGTGACCCCCCCCCCCTCCCCCAGTACAAAATCCGTGGCGACGCCCCTGCTTCAACTTGTCCACGATACAACTTACCCCACTCTCCCCTAATTTGTAGGTACTAATTAGCTACATATTACATACTACATGCGCAACATAGAGACCACACATTGTGATGTCAGTCCCTGCATGATATGATATGTTTCAAGATCCGAGGCTCGTTTAAATTAGAGATCCACTGAGATCCCAGATCCTGAAGCATTTTAAGCCGAGGGATCCAGAAGGACCCCATAACTGCATGCATTTTATGCAAAGGGATCCACTTGGATCCAAGATCTTCATGCATTTTATGCCGAGGGATCCACTGAGATTCCAGATCCAACCTCGGGATCCAGGCACAAGTCTGGTGACGTCACTATTGAGGATGACGCCCTTCTGCCGAAGGTGACGTCATTCTATCGAGGGTGAAGTCACTATCAATAATTACGTCACTATCGATAATGACGTCACTATCGATAATGACGTCACTATCGATAATGACATCACTATCGATAATGACGTCACTCTATCGTGGGTGACGTCACTTCACTTCGCCAATGCCAGACGAAGTGTAGTAAGCTGCCCATCGGCCGTCTATAAGCATGTTTAATTTATGGTGGATGACCATTGAACATGGATGAGTCGTCACTCCTGTCACAACTAGGTACAGCATCAGCATGGCGGCTGGAATTAATATTATAAAGCCTCAGATCCTCAGGTTTGCGTCAGTTGTCATTGTACTCGCATGCGACGAGCGCTGTCCCCTGCCACGTGGCATGACATTGCCGGCACAATCATCACATAACCCCTCACGTTTCCACCAGTGTGTCATTGACCATTGCACTGCCATGCATTAGCACCACCTTACATGAGTCCAGCACTGAGAGGCTGTCTGATTTCATATAATATAGCATACAATGAGAGAATATAACATGTAATTTCAATAAGCTTGACGTTGACTTATTTTGGCTTCCTTGCAATTTGAGTTTTACAACAGTTTCAAATTCAAGAACTCAAAATGCCCAAATCTGAGATAACTGTTTAAAGAGCAGCAACTTCCATTGATTTTACGCCTTTTATTTGCTTCAAAACTATATTTAACCCTCGCCCTACGGGGGTCCTAAAACGACCCCCCCTCCCTGAGGTTTTTATTGCATAACTTTTTAGACACGCGGCGCATCTAGCTGCAATTTTTAGTAGCTGAGTATATAACAATTATACATATGCTGTACAAATTGCATTGAAATTAGTCGAGAAATTTGGGAAATAAAGATGTTTTGATGACGTCATGTTGGTGGAAAAACGATAAATGTTTGAAAAATCGTAGAAAACAGAGTTTTGAAGCAAATTGCAAACGCAATTAAGCAAAGATATAAATGTCATTCTTTAAAATGGCAATCTCGGATTCTCGAAATTTGGGGGTTTTGACCCCCAAAATGAACAAAAACTGATTGTTTTGGGAAAAATCACCACAAAATAAAAATTTAAAGATGTTTAAAACCGGAATATATGTGAGATAACTGAGTATGGACAATACTCAAACCAAATTTCAAAGAAATATCTTTATTTTTGACTGAGTGATGGCTCCCTAAGTGTAAGAAATTCATGACGTCATTTTTTTTAATAACTTTTTTGGACTTTTCCTGACCATATATGAATAAATGAATACCTTTTCTGTATTTCTGAGACAAAACTGGTCTAGGAACACACCTTTTTATTAACTTTTATCAATTTCCATTTTGAGGTTTTCTGACAGCAAAATCGCTGTTCTGGACGTGGTCGATCGAGGTCATTCATTTGACCTGGAAGGTCACTCGTTGACCTGAAACCTAAAAAATGCATACGGTTAGATTCCAAACATGACAGGCAACATGTTGGTTCTTACCGCGTTGCTCTATGTTGCTTGATTTGGAAGTAAACGGGTCTTTTTAGGACCCCCGTAGGGCGAAGGTGAAAAAAGGGTTAGGGTTAATAGTTAGGGCGAGGGTTAATACTTTTCAAACATTTGTCGTTCTTCAGTAACACAAAAATGACGTCACATGGCGTCACTAAAACGCCATTATCCCCGTTTTTGATAAATAATTTCAATGCAATTTTACAAAAGGCATATAAGCATTGATCAGGCATCAGGTACACACAAAATTGACGTCCATATATAGGTACAATAGTTTGTAAATAATTTAGAAAATCTGGAAGGGGCAAATTTTTCCACCCCTCCCTGCGGCAGCAGAACCGGGTTAATATTGATTTTGGTGATAATAAATGTCAGCAGTAAGGCGCCAATCCCCTTTTACAACACAAAAAAACAAATGCATAACATTGATGAAACATCCCTTATATTCCGGAGCGCCTGGCAGCGGCGATCGGCGGAGGAAGTGAGGAAGATATAGAGGCGAGATGAAGGAGCGACCATTTCTCGCCGCTGGAGGTGGCCGACCAATTTCCGGCGCGCCTCACGGCGGCGGGTGCCGGTCTGTTTTGATTGCGGCCAGCCACTGTGAAGCGCGTCTGATCGGCAGTGACGGCCCCGACGAGACGAGAGCACCGCCCGCCGACCAGCTCATATCGGCAGTGATGGGCCCAGGCGAAGGCACATACGCCCGCCGCCCTGCTCCCTCGCGGACCAACGTAGACATTCTTAAATATAACCACACTGGCGGATCCAGGGGGGGGGGGGCATTTAGGTGGCCCCCAAGCCCAAAGTGGCCTGCCCCCCCCCCCCCCTCTCGCAAAAAAACGACCAAGCCTCACATGAAAAAGCGATCGGTAATAATGCATCATGACTTTGCCTCTGTGCCTCTGTGCCTAATGACTTTGCCTCTGTGCCTCTGTGCCTCATGACTTTGCCTCTGTGCCTCTGTGCCTCATGACTTTGCCTCTGTGCCTCATGACTTTGCCTCTGTGCCTCATGACTTTACCTCTGTGCCTCTGTGCCTCATGACTTGCCTCTGTGCCTCTGTGCCTCATGACTTTGCCTCTGTGCCATAAATACAAGTTTCGATGGAAACAAATATCTGAGGCCATTCTCATAAAAAAATCGATCCGAGACTCGATTTTTGTGTTAACCCTATTACCGGCAGGCTCCTTTCTACCCCTATTAGCGGCAGGGAGGGGCGGACCCCCCCCCCCCCCCCCGGAGATCTCGAGATCCACCCGTCCGAATTTCACAAATAAAACAGCGTTCTATTTCCCTCAACACGATCTACATTTAAAAAATATAGGGGGGGGGGGCAAAAACTAACAAAATGTGAGGTATATTTGATCCACCACAGCTGCCATAAAGACATAAAAGACATAAAAGAAAAGTGCAACAAAGAGCCTCTTGGGCCCATCCGAGGTTGCACCCCCCCCCCCCCCCCATCCCCCCCCCCCCCCCCTCCACCAGTCTCGCCCCTTCAAATCACCTTACTCTACCTGCATAAAAGAAGGCTAATCCCACGAGTATTTATGAACTAATCCCTTCTCTGTAAAGTATTTATCTAATCTAATTTTGAAGGAAGCAAGTGTCACTGCATCAGCGACATCCCCTGGTAGCATATTCCAATGTCCTACAACCCTTCTACTGAAAAATGACTGTCGTAGCCTAGTCCTACTTTGTTTCATAATGAGTTTATGCTGATGACCTCTACCTCGATTTTCCCTATTGAACTCAAACATACCCTTTAAATATCCAGAATGCTGACTATTTACAAATTTGAAGACTTCAATTAGATCTCCTCTTATCCTTCTATATCTAAGTGAAAACATACCCAATTTCCTTAATCTATCTTCATAAGGTAAACTACCAAGACAATTAATCATTTTTGTTGCCCTTTTTTGAACTCTTTCTAACAACCAGCAATCTTTCTCATATGTTGGAGACCAGGCTTGTACACAATACTCCAAATGTGGTCTAACGTATGCACAATACAGTTTTGTTATTACCTTTTCACTCTTGTAGGAAACATTTCTGTTAATGGCCCCTAGCATTCTAAGTGCCTTTTTCCTAGCTTCTACAACCTGGTCTGACGCTGATAGTCTATTGTTTACCACGACACCTAAATCTCTTTCCTTTTCAATCTGCTCCATTTTCTGCCCACCCATTTCATACCTATGTTTACTGCTAACCCGTCCAGCGTGCATAATCTTACATTTACTCAAATTGAATTTCATCTGCCATGCTTCAGACCACTCAACTAGCTTGTCCAGATCTGATTGAAAAACATCCTGATCATGTTTTCCTCTAATAATCCTGACAACTTTTAGATCGTCTGCAAATTTCAAGACTTTGCTGTCTATACTGTTCTCAATTGCATTCACAAATATTATAAAAAGCAATGGGCCCAGGACTGAGCCCTGTGGAACCCCACTGAGAACCTCCTTCCATTGTGATTGGCACCCATTCAATATAACCCTTTGCTGGCGTCCTGAAAGCCACGTTTCTATCCAATCCAGAATCTTGCCCCTGATCCCATGAATTTTAAGTTGCAACCCCAGTCTTGTATGGGGGACTTTGTCAAATGCTTTACTGAAATCAAGAAAAGCTACATATCTCCCTTTTTATGAATGTTTACCCTGATCAACGCTATCTGTTGCAACATCCAAAAACTCCAGAAGATTAGTTAAACAAGAACGGCCCTTCCTAAAGCCATGCTGTGTATCTTTGATGAGTTCATTTTGCTCCAAGAATTCAACAATCTTATCTTTGATGATTGATTCAAGCACCTTGCAGACTAATGAGGTCAGACTAACTGGTCTATAGTTTTCCTCTTTACTTCTATCTCCCTTTTTATGAATAGGAACAACATTTGCTCTTTTCCAATCAAGTGGAATTTTACTATCTGCAAGTGATTTAGAAAATATTATGGCTAATGGAACCGACAACTCCCTTTCAGATTCTCTTAAAAGTCTAGCATGGATTTCATCAGGTCCTTCTGCCTTGTTAGGCCTTACTTTCTTTAGATATTCTAGAACAAGTTCACTACTTATGCCACCTAGCTCTCCTATAGTCTCCTCTGTCTCTAGCTCAGGCTGAAGTGCTGCAATACTACTCTGGTCCTCGATAGTAAAGACAGATTGAAACTGATCATTAAGCACTTCAACCATTTCACTGTCCTTGCTAACTAACACATCATCTACCTTAAATGGACCTATATTTTTGGAAACTGTACTTAACTTATAAAAACTGAAGAACTTCTTACTATCTGCATTACAATGTCTAGCTAAATCAAGTTCCTTTGCCCTTTTAGCTGCTCTGACCTTTTTCTTAACTGAATTTCTTGCATTCTGGTAGGCCTTCTGATTTATATCTAGTGAAGATCCCTTCAAAATGCCAAATGCACTTCTTTTAGCTTGTATAGCACTCCTTACTTCTGGGGTAAGTCAAACTGGATTGCCCTTGGTTCTGTTACGTTTGTGCCTGAGGGGTATATGCCGATTTTGAATTTGGCTTAATCTAGCTTTGAAAACATTCCAGGCCTCACATGCATCTAAACCTGCCAACTCAACGTTCCATTTTACCTGTGCGAGGTCATTTCTAATACCATCAAAATCAGCCCGGCTGAAGTTTGGAACCATAATAAGGTTATCTTTGGGCCTCATTTCTGATGAGATATTGAATTTAACCATATTGTGATCACTGGTTCCTAGACCTGCACAAATACTTATGTCACTAACTAGATCACTGTTGTCTGAGAATACAAGGTCTAGAATGGAGCAATGTCTGGTTGGCTCTGTTACAAACTGATGCATGAAAAGCTCCTCTTCAAAGATTTGCCTATACAACCTACACTCATTTGTTTCCTCTGCTATACTTTCGTATCCTCTTAAGTTAAAATCTCCCATAATAAGACACTGAGCCCGAAAGTTCCTACGTATTTCCTCACAAATATCTTGGTCTGTTTCAGCTTGGGAGTTCCTTGGAAGATTCCCTGGTCTGTAAAATGCACCTATCCTCAACCTTCCTCTGTTTCCTGTACCAATTTTAATGTCAAGCCAGATTGATTCTACTTCTTTTACTTTACTAGAATCATCAACTCTAGTAGTGCAGTACAAGCTATTTACATATACAAACACTCCGCCTCCCTGCCGTGATTCTCTGCAGTATGAGAACATGTTATACCCTTGTAACTCGAAATCCTGTAGCCTATCCCTATTATACCCCTCACTAACCCATGTCTCGGTTACACAAATGATATCAGGCTTTTCAAGGGCAACATAACACTCAAACTCATCAAATTTAGACCTAATACTTTGGGCATTCAGCAACACACATGTGATCTTATACTTTGAGCTGACTCTACTAATTCTGAGGGAATTATGATCTACTGTCCTATTCTGACATGAACTTCTACCAATGCTTACTTCTTGATGCCCTAGTACTAGCGTCCCTGAACCCCCCCTCCTACCTAGTTTCCCTGAATGACACTTCTGTAGGCATCTCCCAAAGCCCTTGCCCCCTCATCCGATAAGTGAAGCCCATCCTTCATATAGTACCTATGCCACTCATAGAACTGATCCCATAAGTCTACATAACTAAGCCCCATAGCTGAACATAAGTTCTGAACTGAGCTGTTCACAGACAGAGCTCTCGAGTACCACTCCTCACTGGCTCCACAGCGAGGGAGGATGCCAGTCACAATGACTGGTTTCCTGGACTCCTTCAACCTCTGCAGCAGGCTCCGGTACTCTGCTACTATTCTCACACTCTGTCTAGGTCCTATGTTGTTCACCCCCACCTGTATTATAACTGTCTCCGGGCTACTCCTACCCAGTTCTGCCTCAATGACAGGGCCCATATCAACTACTTTTGCCCCCGGTTTAACTATACATTTGTCCCTCTTCCCACAGAATGTTCGCCTTAAGGGCCTTACCCTTGAGTCCCCAACCACTAAATGCTGAATCTGTACCTTGTCACTTTCAGCTGCTGACTCTAACGCACTGAACCTATTTGCTAGTGTAACCTGCTGATGTTCCCTGGGGCTGTACTGCCTGACTCTACCCTGAACTTTTGTCCATCCCTCCTGATCCCCTTCCCTCTTCCTCCTCCAGATTCTGCTACCACCCTCCATTACCCAGCACCCCTCCTCATCCTTACTGTCTGTGGCCCTAGCATTACTTTCCACAATGTTGGGTCTCCAGAAACGTGACCCTCCAACACACTTCCAAACCCCAGCCGCACTATCCACCTTTGCCTTATCCTCCTCCCTTATGCCCCTATCAGAACTACCACTGGTCCCTGATCCTGTAGGCTCCTTTTCTGACCCCCTAACCACAATCTGCGCATACGTTCCTTGGTCAGGAGCTACACCCTCTTGCGGCTCATCTCTACACCTACACTTACTTAACTGCGCCTCAAGCTCCGCTACTCTAGCCTGGAGGGCCTCTAGCTCTGCTACCTTCGCCTGCATCCTAGTCATGCTCATTTGAATACACTAGTAACTTAGGTATATAACTTAGGTACTATGCACTTTTCAATACTTTACTAACTTAACTTAACTTTTTTTGTTGTTTTTTTTGTTTGTTTTTTCTTCTAAACCTTAACTAGATCTAGGTAAAGCTAGTAACACAAATCAGCTATGAGTGCACCTAATACTAGACTAAATATCTAATCCTTAAATAAACTGAATACTAAATACACCTTAATTATCCCTAATTTTCTAAAATATCTACTTATCCAACCCTGCAACTAATAACACAAAAATAAGACTAAGACAATTTTGGCGCACACAAGCTAGAATGAAAAGTCCTTTAAAAAGCAAGTAAGAGGTAACAGCTAACTATGAATGCTTAAAAATAATACTTAAACGATCCACAAAACTAAATATCTAATCCTTATATCTAAATATAATGTGGTTGCTCAAAAAATACACAAAGCAACAGAGCTATCCAACAGCTACTTAGCTTGGCTAAAGTAGGGTTCAGAAGGGGCCATGTTTATCAACCGATTTGAACGCAATTAATGGGGATCGATAGATATTGAATTGGGGATTGATATATGATTGTAACTTTTTAAAATTCAAAAATCATAGGCGTTGGCAAGTCAATAAATATGGGGGTAAAATAAATGCCTTATAAAACTGTCCTTTTTACAAATAAAATGGTGCGTTATTGTGACATCATACACAACAGTTATAAAGCATATATTCATCCATCCATAGGCGGTGCCAGGTTAGCGAAAAAGTGGAGGCAAAATATATAAAAAATAACTTCCTATAAACCTCCCCTTCTCAATGAAGTCCATGAGACCGCCTCTGCCGTGCAATATTTATTATCGTTCACTAAAATCAACTAGTTTGCACTTGTTCTAATCACTGAAAACCTATGTAACTCCTTTATACTTCAGGCAGTTCTGAGGGGTGGGCAGAACCTGCCCCCCCCCCCCCCCCCTGCCAGTAATAGGGTTAAAGAATGGCCTCAGGACTGGCAATTTGTTATGTTTGGGCAGTGTGTAAAATACCTGCATATTATTTGGCTTTGCTACATGGGTGGAGCTTTCCAGAAAAAGTTGGTGGGGCAAAATGCCATATTGGCAGGATGTGTTCCATTATTGAGGTGACAACTTGCCATATTATTGCCAGGAAACCTTCAAATCTGACAAAAAGTTGTTGTGGCATAACACAAAGTTGGTGGGGCAGTGGCCACACCATGTGAATAGGAAACTCCACCCGTGCTTTGCTGTTGCATTTCCGAGGCGCTGTTTCGACGCTAAACATCTCCCGCGCCGGGTCCTGAGGCCATTAAAAAAAATGGTCACGGCTCGATTTATTTGTATAAGAATGGCCTCAGCCATTGCTCGTATTTAAGACGAGCAATGACCTGTACCGAATGCCTCTTAATCGCTAACGAAGGGTGTTACAATATACTCGAAAGCTCCGATTTTATTTTTGTGTTATGGAGTAAGTCCTCTTTGTATTGAATCTATATTACCCACTCCACATCATGCCTTTACGCGGATCCCAGATGAGTCCCTGAACAGGTCGGAAGGGCGTTGAAAAGGTCGGAGGGGTCCCATAGACGATCTGAAGGAACCCTGAGCCGTTCAACAGTAAGAATGCAGTTGTCCAGGGCATGGGCGTAGGAGCGTTTTGAAAAGTATGTGGGGGAGGGCAGCCGCAACCTCACTGGATAACCCCCCCCCCCCCCCTCTAACTCGAAAAACTAAAAGGGCTAGAAAGACTCAGAAAAGAAGTTCTAAAACTGTTGATAAAGACATTCGAAGTTAATTCGGGTATTATTTGGGTCAGGTCAATATTGAGGTCACCAAAGGTCATCAAAAGTCAAATTGTCCAATATAGGACTATGCTCTAGAAACCCCTAAATATCCCGGGAAATATAACAGCTAGGAACATATGGAAAAAAGCAAACGAAAGCTCATGAAAAACGCAATCGCACTTGGTGTCATCCAATTTTATATCAGGTAAACAGTTGAGGCTCCACTCCAGAGGTCACTAAATGTCACGATGACATTTTTGTTTTCTCAAAAAGTTTGTCATGAGAAACTTTTTATTAGTTGACCATATAGCAGTAATTGTAACACCATCGTGTTTTTCTCGTCAAGGCGCTTCGAAACATATTAATGGTGACCTGGTTAGGTCAACTTCAAAATTTGACCTAATGTCAACGTCATTTAGTGACCCAGGTAGGTCATGTTGCATATGGGGCGATGCGACTCAACGAGACAAACAGCACCAGGGTGTCATTCGCACGTATTATTCTATCACGTACGTATCACGCGCGTACTATTCTTTATTCTATCAAGAGTTATTGGTAAAAAGTGCTGGTAATCTCAGATGACCTCAGCTGACCTTGCAGAGGTCACTGAGCAACAACTGCAAATGGGTCATCCAGAATAAGCTAAAATAACTTGATTCTGAAAGAATTGGTCTGATAAAATACATATTCTCTGAATAGGAAGGATTTGTATATTTTTCCATTTACTTATAATGAGGTCACAAAATTGACCTGACCTTAGGTCGCCAATACACAAATCTGAGATAAACGAACTGTAGGTACTTATGACCCTATGAAATCCTGCAATTTTAAAATCTCTCGGGCAAACACTGTGATTTTGGCACGACCACAAACATTTTTGGAGTTAAAGTCACTGACGTAACCTGTTGATCTGACCTGAGATGACCCGAGATAACAAATATCACACCATGTGGGTAATAGATGCCCAAACAGCTGTGACAAATTTGGCGGGGCTGTGCGCCGCCATTTTCCCGCTATTCATGAAAAACCGAAGAGGGGGGGGGGGGCGGAAATCAATCCCACCGGCAGTGCGCGTGTTAAGTGGCCACACCATGTGAATAGGAAACTCCACCCGTGCTTTGCTGTTGCATTTCCGAGTCGCATACGTGGTTTCACTATACCCTGGGTGCTTAGTCAAACGCATGAACAATGAACATGCGCTACATGCAAGTGAATTATTATTGTTTACGTGTGTAAGTGTGTATGTGTGTATGCGTGCATCATGTATGTGGGTATTCGTAGTTAGCTATTGAGTGCGATTTTTATTTAAAACGTTCATTAGTCATTCGTGGATCGGGGCATAATAGTGGAGTACTGTGCCTAGTGGAGACCCCATGTCTGTACAAATAAATAAATAAATAAATAAATAAATAAATAAATAAATAAATAAATAAATAAATAAATAAATAAATAAATAAATAAATAAATAAATAAATAAATAAATAAATAAATAAGTCGATATCGGTGACATGAGCGTGCCACTCCCCAGTCGATTTGTCGCGGAATGCTCCGTATGATAAATAACACAGAACAAATCATCTTTTTTTCAGTGATATCTAATTCTCTCTGAAAACGAGGGAATACGAACTACCCGTGAACTACTTCAACAGTCAAATGCCAAGAGGGGCAGGGAGGGCAGGACGGTGATAGTAGCGTAGCGAAGGTCAAAGTCCCGTCGCTCAAACATTCACGATTCATGCCCGTGACCTTGTGTAGGCCATCATCAAATGCCTACGAAATATTCGTCCCACAAACCTTACTGTTATCACTTTCGTCGGGAAATGTACGATGTTGGATGATAATGCTGTTGAAGCCGTACTTGGTCATAATGATGATGTTGGGATGTACAGAGCAGGGGCGGCGGATTGGGGGGGGCGGGGGGGCAGGGTACCCAAAAGCCCCCAGTCGAAAATCCTTGGGGGCAAAAGGGTTATTTGGCCCCCCAGATTTTAGCCGGCTCATTATCTCACTTTTTCAGCTGTGTGACGTATTTTTTACCGATTTCGTCGTAACCAATCATAGACCTTATGCAATGATTTCATCGTGTGCTCTGGCGATGAATAAACATCCATTTATAATAATCAGTGAATCACTGTCCAGATGTGTGTCATCAATTTGTATAACTACACACAGAAAAATATTTAGAACCCACAGGGTTCTAGAGCTCGTGCCAAAAATGAGAACCCCATGAGTACTACACATACCATTCATAACGTACTTATTCCGATTTTAGGGTACTTCGTTCACACCCGTGGTCCTAACCTCAGTACTTGGTCAAGTACCTTAATGGTCACCACTACCTATACTTCGCCCAGTATCTAAGCCCACTTAGAAGCCTATGGGTACTAGCGAATGCAGTACCCTATAGGTGCGCGTGCCAAAAATGAGAACCCCTGGAGTACTAGCATCGCTGAGTACTTCAAGTAGTACCTGAAACAATCCAACAAAAGTACTTTTCGCAGTATGGAACGGGAACTATATATGAGGATGGCACTGAAAAGTGGGGGAAAATATTCAGAAACACGTAACGCGTAAAAACATGCCAAACATTCACGGTAGGCAATGACATTGAAAGTTGCGACACTTGAGGTCCGAGTTAGCTGTAATAGAGATGTTGCGAAATTGCACACTGTAGTAGTGTTCATATTTCCCTGAAATGTGGCGAATTAAACTCGTAGGCAACTCCTAGGTACTCATTTGAGTTTGTCATACTTCAATTATCGAAGATGTCTGTTTATTAATGAACACCCTGAAAACGCCAGCACAATGTGAATATACAGAGGATACGCACAACAAACCGGCATCAGTCCCACAGTGCCTATAACACGGCACAGTACATGCCAGCAACGGTAAAAAACAAAACAAGACGTGTCTTCCAAATGTTCAACGGTTCAAACAGCCGTTCCTGAAAGCACAACGGTTCAAACAGCCGTTCCTGAAAGCACATCACTGCACCCGTTCAGCTCACTCCCGCAGGCTTTGTATTAAATGGTGAGCATCTTTCACCGAAAACAAATGTGGCTTCAAGTGGTTGAACGGTTCAACGGAACGGTTCGACGGTTCAAACAGCCGTAGGTACTTGAAAGCATCACTGCACCCGTTCAGCTCACTCCCGCTTTGTATTAAACGGTGAGCATCTTTCACCGAAGAAACAAAATGTGGCTTCCACTGGTTGAACGGTTCAACGGAACGGTTCGACGGTTCAAACAGCCGTACTTGAAAAGCATCACTGCACCCGTTCAGCTCACTCCCGCAGGCTTTGTATAAAGGTGAGGACCTTCCGCGGCACTTTCGTGCCGTCATCGATGTGCAGGACGTACATTTCAATATATATATATCAGGTACGCACGGTGCTGTTTAGGGTACTTCACATGTAAAATCATGTGGCACAGAGTCAGGGCCACGACGGCCTCTTCCTCGCGGTTGAATGTGGCCACCTGCTGTCCTCTATGATGAGGACGTGTGGGCTGCAGCCCACGAGTTGCGGGTGAGGACTGGCTCTGGCTGGCGGCTCTTCTGGTATGAGGTCCTCCGCCCCAAGCAGGCGACGAACCTGCAGTGGTGTGACTTCTGAAAGGGAAAGAAGTAAACTGTTACCAAAAATATATCTTCAGGACACTAAAAGGAGATAATAAACACTCAACTCAATTATAAATGGTCGCTTGGATAACGATTCCCTTCAAACCATTCTTACGAGGTATAGGAAGCTTTTGATCATCACAATGATTTTATCAGCATGGTTGAATAGATTGACTATTACAATTCAGATTTCAAACCTGAACACGATGACATCATACATCGTAGTGTGCACCGACTCCCTTTCGGCCCTATTGTCCTTGCACCTATATGCACCGATGCGTTATGCGATATATGCAAATGTGTCAATGCGATTGCGGCGGTGCTGGTATAGCTACGGTATGTGATTTACGATACGGACCTGTCCTCCCAAGCCCTTATGGCGCGGGCCCGGCCGCCACTCGGTGGCAGGGTAAGGTCATCGGGCTATAGTGGGCAAGGGTCGGCCCGGCGGCGATGTGTGAGACCACCAGATCGAGGGAGGTGGAAGGCGCGGCCCTGGCTGAGGGACGTGGACGTGGAAACGTGGAAATGTCCTTAGGAGAACCCAGGCCTCCTTAGCCGTCTGCCTTATCTGAACTGAAGATTTGCTCTTTCCAGGTCTGATAGGCTGTGGTCTATTGCACTCGTGAAAATCGAATGTCTTTATCCGGTTGTTTACTTGGCCCAGCGTTAAGTACTGTAATTGGATAAACTTGGATAGCACAAGAGACAATGTGTACGGTATTACGCCCTCTATAGAATGTCGTGTGCTACGTCAGGCGGCAGTTTTTCCACCGGGAATCCCGAGTCAATATCACACAGAACTGATCTGGCTTTGACACCAAAATGTACCGCTGAATGTGATGAGGATTCTGTTGTAGCCTCGGAAACATGGAGAGCATGGGAAGAACGGCTTCGCAATTGGACCTGAGTCTCGCAAAACTGATGCTGCTGCTCTACAGTGTCCGCCAAGCAAAATCGACAACAGAAGCCAGAACTAAATGTTTCCTGGAATCCGCCTATGGCATGAAGAGCAAGGTTGTCACCCAACAAGCAACAAACAGTCCCCCTAAGCTGTGACTTTGTATGATCCACATGCACAACTACCCCTGTCTCACTAAGAACTTCTAAATCGGTGACCAGGTTCTTCAAAATCAAATTCCAACCAAGGGATTTCAAGTGACTTGTTTTACAAAGAGCAACAAGGAAGATTGAGCTGAGTTTTGACCTTAGCTGTGGTGGTACATTCAAAATACTCAAATAGAATGCGGTAAGTTTGTTTTTTGAAACCTTGTTACCGAGGGGATCTACAGTACCGAAGTCATCAACATACAAAGCCAGCCGAATTTTGCCAGAACAGTTTCGACCATGATAGTCACCATCCAATAGATCGGAACACTCTTTTGCGTTAGGGAGTCTGTCATTCAAAACAAATTTCAAAATATGTTCGTTGGTCAGCAAATATTTTAGCTGCGTGAGGATTGGAATGTACTGATACGCACACTGTATCCCTTTTTGAGGTACAACCAACGGGAACCGTCTGAGGACTGACAAACACTAGCTCTTCGTGGATGTATTTGTCGACTTTGTGTTGAGTTATAAATTCCTTGACTGCAGCTAAGGTGTTGGAACTGGCAATAACCGATGCAGGATTATTAATGTCAGAACTCAATGGACTCGCATTTAAGCACTCCTGAACAGCCAATCTTGCAATAGTATAAGTAGTGTCAGCAACATAGCTACACAAAGATGAGGGAACATTGTGGACATAGTGCAGGGTACCTAAAAACTTTGCAACCTCATATCTCTGATTGGATGAATCATTAGGCGAATGGAATCGAGCATCCGTTCCAACCCCACCGGAGCAGCATGTACACTCAGTTCAGATCTGTCTTCTTCATCTTCTTGTTGTGTGAGTTTCTTCTTGGCTGTCAGCAAATGAGTTCTATTCAGGTGTTTCTTCCAATAATAGCCGCTCGCACATTTAGCGTCACATCTTGGACACTTAAACTTCGCCCGTGGATCGTTTTGGCAGTGCCTGTTCAAATGCTTTGCAAAATCTTCTAGACTATTATCCCTATACTTGCATTTCGGATGGTCACATATAAACCAATGCGTATTCTGAAAAATAGCATACCTACCTGTAAACAAGCAAAATAAATGGAGACCAGGAAGGCATTTCATAAAATGTCTTCACCAGCGTAGGAATCTATACTTTTCGGGTAGAAGCTCCAATCCCAATTTTTTAAAGTCCAACCCCAAGTTAAAAAATAAGATTGCATTAATGAGCACCAGATGCAGCGCTGTAGAACAATAAAGAAGGTATGCTCCTAATTATTGACAAAATATGTTATAGAAAAAGTCAGCTACAGTTTTCAAATTCAGGATGGCCAATCTTCAAAAAAGTTTCAACACATGATCAGAACTCCTAGCCTCTAGCCAGGGTAACAACATAACAATTAGATATCCCATCGGTTGAACTATAATCAAGCCACAGTGTGTCCATAAAGTAGTGGTGGGGTTTTAAAGACTCTTATTGGAGGAAAAGAGCCACCACATATTTTAATTATATAGGTACTGGTTGAGTCCCTATACAACCCTATACATAAACTTTTGTATGCATTCTTTTGTTTCTATATCATTTTCAGTTAATACTTCTTAACCTCACCCAATATGAGAAACCCTGCCCTAACATCACCTAGCAAACCCAATCTAAACCAATGATGGGTTCAGTTAGGTAGTTATGTTTTCAGTTTGTAGCTCGCCAGCCACACAGTTCATGTGGGCCAGCCCCATACCGCTAATTCTAAAACTTTGTGAACCTGGGAGTGCTGGAGAAGGTTCCGAGTGATTCTGCCAGAACTGTAGTAGTTTATCTTTAATACCTCATTAGATGCAGTTCTCCACCTTTTAAGTTAAAAAAAAAATAGAACACAGCCATTGTTCAACCCTGGTAAATTGCTCTCCAAAGCTATCCTATGCTTTTCGGAAGATCCTTTACATATTCATGTTTTTTCCCATCCTGAAAATCCACCTTCAAAAATACCATATCAAATCATAAGGATCAACATATATGAATATGTAAAGGACTACTTTCAACGCTACCAACACTTTTCATGCTATTAGTAGCTGTGTTCTTGTACATCTATCCACAATACACATGTTTATGGCCCCAGGCTATAGAGGTGCTAAGTTTATGGAAGCATATATTATGCTCTGTCGAAAGATATTTCAATGCTAAATATTATTCAAATATAGACAGAATGAAATAAATATGAACATTGAACTTTCTGAAGAAAAACAGTTTAAAATGTCTTCACTACCATAAACCCAAATGAACACAAGACTGGTATCTCTACTACCAATGGGGACAGGAACCCTTGGGAGTAGAGATGCCAGTCTGGTGTAAAAAGTTTGCTTGAGTGTGCAGTAGCAGGATTTTTTTTTTTGCTGGGAAACTTCATGGTCTTACTTATTTTAGTCTTAATATGTAATCAAATAATATTTGGCAATACAAATATTTGGATAGAGCATATTAGTTTCAATAAAATTAGCACCTATGCCCGAGGGCTACAAACATGTGTATTGTATATGGATAGACAAAAACATGGCTAGTTTCAACATGGAGCTGCCATATATCCTACTGATGTTACAATGAATAGGAGCTGTTCTTTCCCATCCATCCACAATATACACATGTTTAGACTCTCAGGCTATAAAGATGCTAATTTTATGGAAACTGATTATTATTTTCTATCCAAAGATATTCTAATGCTAAATATTATTTAATTAAAGACGGAGACTAAAACATGTATAACCATGAAGTTTCCCAGCCAAAAAAGCTTCAAAATGAATTCACTGCGACCACAAACTCAAGCAAATTATATTTACACAAGACGGCATCTCTACTCCTAAAGATTACTATCTCCATAGGTTGTAGAGATGTTAGTCTTCTGCAATTACTTCACTTGGGTTTCTAGTAGTGAAGTAATTTTTCAGCTATTTTTCATGAAAGGTTTTAAATTTGGGATGATGACGTCATTATTGAGCTATAGACCGCCGCTGATTGGCTGACAACGTGGGATTGGCCGAAAGTGTCTTGTCAGCCAATCAGCGGTGGCACTAGCACTGTCGGATCCAAGGGGGGCAACCAGGTCATGCCCCCCAAAGCCTGGAAGGGGGGCCAACATGTCTTTTGCTCCCCCCCCCCAAAAAAAACGTTAACAATTTATTGTAAAAATTGACTTTGCAGCAGTCAAAATTCAGCTATCCAGTGAAAAACTGGAAATTTTGGAAAACATGGCTCTTACCATCAAATCTGGGCTTAAAAAGCTCAACTGGATGAGAAAATAGCAGCCAGCAAGCCGCCAGTCGGAATTGAAGCTCGAACAAACGTTTTTTTACATGTAGGAAGAACACTTCATATGGTATCAATTTGGAATCCAATCTACACTATTTCGGCGCAAATGGTTGTCAAAAATGACGCCTTACTTTGTGGAAATAACTTTTCGGGACGCGTGACAGCGGTGTGTACAAAGTTCACGTGTGATTTTCATGAAGGTCCCAATGCAGTTGCTGGCACTAGGCCCAAATAATATTTTTTGACGCGTCAATATTTTGATCCAGCCCAATAGAAATGGTATTGGGGAAAATGACCGATTTAAAAACGGCGATTATGAAGCACTAGAAAACAGTGATGGGATGAATGGCACATGAATCAGTGCATTGTGGCTCATAATACAGTTTCAGCCACCTAGATGTTCAATAATTCTCTTGGAAATTGATGAAATATTGCTTTATAAATGCATCAATTTTTGTATCCCTTGGCTCACCTGAATATTTTTTTTTTAGTCAATTTAAAATAAATGTATCAAAATATTGATGCAGTAACAGCATGGGTGAATAATTTTGTAAACAAAAATACTTTTCCATAATAATTTCATGTAATTACATTACGAAATTCGTTTTATTCACTTACAAAATATAAACTTGAAAATTTAAAAAGGTTATCCTAAGAAAATGACACAAACATATTTGATGTAATTTGTCGCCACGTGATGGCGTCTCAATCTTTCCCGAAACAAACCCAAAAAAAACTTACGTTAACAGTTTGAGTTGTGACCGAGGTGGATGGAGTAAACAGTTGTGCATCAGATGGTGTGATTATTTTGTAGACTGACCATTTTCCATGGGGACTAGGTGTTTTTAGTGAAATGTTGTCAATAATTGTCAATTTTTGTTATCCTTAAAGGAAATAGTTCACCTTTGAAAATTTGCCCAAACACGATTTGATTATACTTTTTAATACAATTTCTTTTTATATTGTCAAAAATGGCCTTATATATCGCGCCGATTCAGGACAGAAGGCCGTAAATTATTATTGTTTATCAAAACTATATGGATACTCTCTGAGTCAGAGTCCTGACGTTACGCGAATGTAAAAAAATGGCTCAGCCAATCAGATTCGAAAGTAGTAGCGTAAGGATAGGCTCGCATTAGAGATATGCCAACCGGCGGTTCGCTTGCTAGCACCAGCTGCAAGCTGATTGGCTGATGGTATAGCCTCTGCCCGGGCTAGATCCAGCACCACATTCTTTCGCCAGCACCGCATTCCTTCGCCAAAAAATCAAATATATTCGGCTGGTCTTTTCAGTCAAGAAAACTTGCAGATAGGGGTTTCCCAACACGGGCTACAAAACAGCTATCTCAGTTTAAAACTAATGTTGGAGGTGAACTATTTCCTTTAAGTACAGTGCCTAATACCTATGACAAGCTCCGCCCACTTCGCATTAAAAAAATTGACGCGTCAATAACTTGATTTTTTGGACCTAGTGCCCACAACTGAATGGCAATTGTGCAATCAAAATAAAACAAACTATAGGTAGGTACCTAGGTTGAGATAGATATTTCTAGCTCAAACCTGTCAGAAGTATCTGCCCCTCCCGGATTGTCTCAATAACCTGAAAACTATGATAGATATCAACGTGAGACTTTCAGTACCTTATCCTGCATCAAGTCGAAGTCTTTTCACTAACCCTCAATGAAATTGATGCAGTATTTTGGGAGATAATGACGTTTTAATGACGTCAAGTCATGCCATTTTTGGTGGAAAAACGATAAATGTTTGGAAAATCGTAGAAAATAGAGTTTTGGAGCAAATTGCAAATACAAAACGTCACAAGCAAGTAAATTACATTTTCTTCGAAATGGCTATCTCATATTTTTCCCGAAATTTTGGGTTTTTGAACCCCAAAAATTAAATAAAAAACGGATTTTTTTGTGTGTGAATTTGAAGTGAATTTCTTAAGCTCGAATACCAAAATAAGGTGACCGGCCCAAATCCGGAGAATACAATGTGGGTACCTTTTTGCCACAAAAAGTCCCCCCCCCCAAAAAAAAAACGACAGCTGGATCCACCAGTGGGCACTAGCCTAGACCCCATTTTGCAAATGGGAAATTAAATTGCTTAAAAAGTTTTGTGGAAAATGACCTTAGAATTTTCTACATTTAAATAACGGCCAAAAATAATGGCTATCTCAGTTCAAAACCACTACAAAGGTGAAGTATTTATTCCCTTTAAGATCCTCCATCAAACCAGCTTCATTTGAGAGTCCAGCACACTTGGAGTGTTCCCATGACGAAAGCGAGTCGGCTCTTCAACATGTTGGATCAATAGGCTCTCTTGTGTTGCAAGTAAGAACGCGTTTGAATGGTGACTCGCTCCCCCCCCCCTGGACATACTGCTGGACCAGTCCAACTCAGGGTAAGTTGAAATCCCCAAGCAGTAGTAGATAATGATTGGTTTCAGCAACATCCTTCATTATCATACATATATCTCTTGTAAATTCTGGACCATTTACTGACTACCATATATACCCACAAGTATTTTTTTAGCATTCTCTAGCTTAGACATAAAAAGACATAAAAGAAAAGTGCAACAAAGAGCCTCTTGGGCCCATCCGAGGTTGCACCCCCCCCCCCCCCCTCCACCAGTCTCGCCCCTTCAAATCACCTTACTCTACCTGCATAAAAGAAGGCTAATCCCACGAGTATTTATGAACTAATCCCTTCTCTGTAAAGTATTTATCTAATCTAATTTTGAAGGAAGCAAGTGTCACTGCATCAGCGACATCCCCTGGTAGCATATTCCAATGTCCTACAACCCTTCTACTGAAAAATGACTGTCGTAGCCTAGTCCTACTTTGTTTCATAATGAGTTTATGCTGATGACCTCTACCTCGATTTTCCCTATTGAACTCAAACATACCCTTTAAATATCCAGAATGCTGACTATTTACAAATTTGAAGACTTCAATTAGATCTCCTCTTAGCCTTCTATATCTAAGTGAAAACATACCCAATTTCTTTAATCTATCTTCATAAGGTAAACTACCAAGACAATTAACCATTTTTGTTGCCCTTTTTTGAACTCTTTCTAACAACCAGCAATCTTTCTCATATGTTGGAGACCAGGCTTGTACACAATACTCCAAATGTGGTCTAACGTATGCACAATACAGTTTTGTTATTACCTTTTCACTCTTGTAGGAAATATTTCTGTTAATGGCCCCTAGCATTCTAAGTGCCTTTTTCCTAGCTTCTACAGCCTGGTCTGACGCTGATAGTCTATTGTTTACCACGACACCTAAATCTCTTTCCTTTTCAATCTGCTCCATTTTCTGCCCACCCATTTCATGTTTACTGCTAACCCGTCCAGCGTGCATAATCTTACATTTACTCAAATTGAATTTCATCTGCCATGCTTCAGACCACTCAACTAGCTTGTCCAGATCTGATTGAAAAACATCCTGATCATGTTTTCCTCCAATAATCCTGACAACTTTTAGATCGTCTGCAAATTTCAAGACTTTGCTGTCTATACTGTTCTCAATTGCATTCACAAATATTATAAAAAGCAATGGGCCCAGGACTGAGCCCTGTGGAACCCCACTGAGAACCTCCTTCCATTGTGATTGGCACCCATTCAATATAACCCTTTGCTGGCGTCCTGAAAGCCACGTTTCTATCCAATCCAGAATCTTGCCCCTGATCCCATGAATTTTAAGTTGCAACCCCAGTCTTGTATGGGGGACTTTGTCAAATGCTTTACTGACATCAAGAAAGGCTACATCTAGCTGTTTACCCTGATCAAACTATCTGTTGCAACATCCAAAAACTCCAGAAGATTAGTTAAACAAGAACGGCCCTTCCTAAAGCCATGCTGTGTATCCTTGATGAGTTCATTTTGCTCCAAGAATTCAACAATCTTATCTTTGATGATTGATTCAAGCACCTTGCAGACTAATGAGGTCAGACTAACCGGTCTATAGTTTTCCTCTTTACTTCTATCTCCCTTTTTATGAATAGGAACAACATTTGCTCTTTTCCAATCAAGTGGAATTTTATTATCTGAGTGATTTAGAAAATATTATGGCTAATGGAACCGACAACTCCCTTTCAGATTCTCTTAAAAGTCTAGCATGGATTTCATCAGGTCCTTCTGCCTTGTTAGGCCTTACTTTCTTTAGATATTCTAGAACAAGTTCACTACTTATGCCACCTAGCTCTCCCATAGTCTCCTCTGTCTCTGGCTCAGGCTGAAGTGCTGCAATACTACTCTGGTCCTCGATAGTAAAGACAGATTGAAACTGATCATTAAGCACTTCAACCATTTCATTGTCCTTGCTAACTAACACATCATCTACCTTAAATGGACCTATACTTTTGGAAACTGTACTGAACTTATAAAAACTGAAGAACTTCTTACTATCTGCATTACAATGTCTAGCTAAATCAAGTTCCTTTGCCCTTTTAGCTGCTCTGACCTTTTTCTTAACTGAATTTCTTGCATTCTGGTAGGCCTTCTGATTTATATCTAGTGAAGATTCCTTCAAAATGCCAAATGCACTTCTTTTAGCTTGTATAGCACTCCTTACTTCTGGGGTAAGCCAAACTGGTTTGCCCTTGGTTCTGTTACGTTTGTGCCTGAGGGGTATATGCCGATTCTGAATTTGGCTTAATCTAGCTTTGAAAACATTCCAGGCCTCACATGCATCTAAACCTGCCAACTCAACGTTCCATTTTATCTGTGCGAGGTCATTTCTAATACCATCAAAATCAGCCCGGCTGAAGTTTGGAACCATAATAAGGTTATCTTTGGGCCTCATTTCTGATGAGATATTGAATTTAACCATATTGTGATCACTGGTTCCTAGACCTTCACAAATACTTATGTCACTACCTAGATCACTGTTGTCTGAGAATACAAGGTCTAGAATGGAGCAATGTCTGGTTGGCTCTGTTACAAACTGATGCATGAAAAGCTCCTCTTCAAAGATTTGCCTATACACCCTACACTCATTTGTTTCCTCTGCTATACTTTCGTATCCTCTTAAGTTAAAATCTCCCATAATAAGACACTGAGCCCGAAAGTTCCTACGTATTTCCTCACAAATATCTTGGTCTGTTTCAGCTTGGGAGTTCCTTGGAAGATTCCCTGGTCTGTAAAATGCACCTATCCTCAACCTTCCTCTGTTTCCTGTACCAATTTTAATGTCAAGCCAGATTGATTCTACTTCTTTTACTTTACTAGAATCATCAACTCTAGTAGTGCAGTACAAGCTATTTACATATACAAACACTCCGCCCCCTGCCGTGATTCTCTGCAGTATGAGAACATGTTATACCCTTGTAACTCGAAATCCTGTAGCCTATCCCTATTATACCCCTCACTAACCCATGTCTCGGTTACACAAATGATATCAGGCTTTTCAAGGGCAACATAACACTCAAACTCATCAAATTTAGACCTAATACTTTGGGCATTCAGCAACACACATGTGATCTTATACTTTGAGCTGACTCTACTAATTCTGAGGGAATTATGATCTACTGTCCTATTCTGATATGAACTTCTACCAATGCTTACTTCCTGATGCCCTAGTACTAGCGTCCCCGACCCCCCCCCCCCCCCCCCCCCCCCTCCTACCTAGTTTCCCTGAATGACACTTCTGTATGCATCTCCCAAAGCCCTTGCCCCCTCATCCGATAAGTGAAGCCCATCCTTCATATAGTACCTACGCCACTCATAGAACTGATCCCATAAGTCTACATAACTAAGCCCCATAGCTGAACATAAGTTCTGAACTGAGCTGTTCACAGACAGAGCTCTCGAGTACCACTCCTCACTGGCTCCACAGCGAGGGAGGATGCCAGTCACAATGACTGGTTTCATGGACTCCTTCAACCTCTGCAGCAGGCTCCGGTACTCCGCTACTATTCTCACACTCTGCCTAGGTCCTATGTCGTCCACCCCCACTTGTAGTATAACTGTCTCCGGGCTACTCCTATCAAGTTCTGCCTCAATGACAGGGCCCATATCAGCTACTCTTGCCCCTGGTTTGACTATACATCTGTCCCTCTTCCCACAGAATGTTCGCCTTAAGGGCCTTACCCTTGAGTCCCCAACCACTAAATGCTGAACCTCTTCCCTGTCACTTTCAGCTGCTGACTCTAACACACTGAACCTATTTGATATTGTAACCTGCGGATGTTCCCTGGGGCTGTACTGCCTGACTCTACCCTGAACTTTTGTCCATCCCTCCTGATCCCCTTCCCTCTTCCTCCTCCAGATTCTGCTACCACCCTCCATTACCCAGCACCCCTCCTCATCCTTACTGTCTGTGGCCCTAGCATTACTTTCCACAATGTTGAGTCTCCAGAAACGTGACCCTCCAACACACTTCCAAACCCCAGCCGCACTATCCACCTTTGCCTTATCCTCCTCCCTTATGCCCCTATCAGAACTACCACTGGTCCCTGATCCTGTAGGCTCCTTTTCTGACCCCCTAACCACGATCTGCGCATACGTTCCTTGGTCAGGAGCTACACCCTCCTGCAGCTCATCTCTACACCTACACTCACTTAACTGCGCCTCAAGCTCCGCTACCCTAGCCTGGAGGGCCTCTAGCTCTGCTACCTTCGCCTGCATCCTAGTCATGCTCATTTGAATACACTAGTAACTTAGGTATATAACTTAGGTACTATGCACTTTTCAATACTTTACTAACTTAACTTAACTTAACTTTTTTTGTTGTTTTTTTGTTTGTTTTTTCTTCTTCTAAACCTTGACTAGATCTAAGTAAAGCTAGTGACACAAATCAGCTATGAGTGCACCTAATACTAGACTAAATATCTAATCCTTAAATAAACTGAATACTAAATACACCTTAATTATCCCTAATTTTCTAAAAAATATCTACTTATCCAACCCTGCAACTAATAACACAGAAATAAGACTAAGACAATTTTGGCGCACACAAGCTAGAATGAAAAGTCCTTTAAAAAGCAAGTAAGAGGTAACAGCTAACTATGAATGCTTAAAAATAATACCTAAACGTTCCACAAAACTAAATATCTAATCCTTATATCTAAATCTAATGTGGTTCCTCAAAAAATACACAAAATAACAGAGCTATCCAACAGCTACTTAGCTTGTCTAAAGCGGGGTTCAGATTAATGGCAATACCCACTGCTTCTGTAACAGTAGTGTTGACCTCTACCTGTTCAACATTACAAACATCTTCAGAAACATATACTGCAATGCCAACAAGACACTGGCCAATAGAGCTGTTCACCCATGATGTCACTGATTGGAAGTGGTTCCAACAGCTGACTGTGCTAATGTTAAAGGCCATAGGGAAGATTTTCTTATCTAGAATGTGGGAGAATGGCATTTGATTATGTGATGACAAGTTGTTTAATGGGTAAGGTGAATTTTCCCTCATTTTTCCCACCTAACAAACTAATTTTTTCAATGACAAGCCACCTTGGAATTAGGTATTTGAGTAGTTATCAGTTCACCTTAACACAATCACATGCCTCAAATGACGTACAAATGACTTTCCCCTTGTTCAATCAAATTTGGTAAACCTTGAAAAAATGTCTTATGGAAACAAATGTGACGAAAGACAACCTAAAGTGCATAATAATGTACAAATATTGAGGTTACTTGTCACCTAACACCATAATATGAACTGAAATCGGTGCCACCAAAACCAAAAGCTCACATTGCTTACGTTTTTGTGAATGTAACACCTGCACCATGACCGCCTCTTAATATTTATACGTCAATTGTGACGTTGCCTGTTTTTACTGAATGCATGTTTTGAGTGATAAAAATGAGGAAAAATCCAAATTACCCATAAAACAAGTTTCATCACATAATTGAACGCCATTCTCCCACAATATAGGTAAGAAAATCTTCCCTATGGGCTTTAACATTAGCGCAGTCAGCTGTTGGAACCACTTTCCCCCAGTGACGTCAGAGTGAACAGCTCTATAGTTCACTCTATCATGGCAGAATGACGCATCTGACCCAAGGTAAGGTAAGATGCCGGCCAATGGTTCACTATCACTGCAGAATGGCGCATCTGGCACAATCAAAATACATATGTGGACACAATTTGATGTATGTCAACTTCCTAATGTGAATTGGGCATCATGTTCAACATTGTCAGTAGCAAAAAAGTTTGGTAATACAACATGTTTGGCATCAGGACAGTTTCCCTACCTCTTGAAACTGGGGGCAGTCGGGAGATCAGACTTCAGAGGGCCATGGCCCCTTAACGAGAAAGGCTCTGAAATCTGATTCGCCCTTCCAAGATGTTCTGGTTTTGGCAGAAGTTTTTGACATCATGTCTACAACATTGGATGGAAAGAATTAACTTCATTTGGATAATCTGGCCCTCTCAAAACCCACTGCTAAATCTGCCCTTGCTAGCAACACCAGACAGGAGAGATTCACTGTTCAATCAAGCACGAAGAGTTCAAGTTCATGAAGTGTGGAAAACCGCTCACATAACAATAATTATTAGTGCAAATGGATACAATCGGCACAAAATCACGCAAAAACCACATTTACTCACCCTCAAAAGGGTTGAACACAGTGCAATTTCACTTCTCCCCTGCACATGCACGTCCGGCTGCATCCCAAGTTCTGGCGTTCTGGCGCCCACAAATCAAGCAGAAACATGAAAACGTTGCAGATTCAAACCGCAAGTACACCTTCCATACTTCCTTTCCCGCCAAAACATACTTAAAAGTTCATTTAGGTTCTACAAATGTGATGGACATGTACTACAGCAAGGATTAACGATTCGCGCACAGTATTAGCTATTGAGGTAAATCTTCGACAAGTGACGTCAGAGTGCTAAATGCAACTGAATAATGTCTGGATGCTACTTCAAGCACCATAATCTTTGGCAGCCTGTGGTAGATTTAGTACTCGTACGGTACTGAAAACATATCACATTTTATTAAGTACCGTTATTGTGCTAGCGTAAGTATACTGTACGTACTTCATAATGTTACCACACATAAAGTACTTCATGTACCACCTATAATATTCTTAAACATATTGCAATACTTCGGCAAGTACCAGGAGTTCTAAATATTTTTGCTGTGTGTAGAGGCGATTATTGCTTGCTTTGCTCAGCGAAAATCGACATTGACCAGCGGCAGGGTCTGCACTATTCACTGTCTGTCGCAAAAAGAAACTGGCATTTTTGTCATCTACATGTCATCTACAGGTGTGAGAGATTCGGAGGGTGGGGGCGCAGTTGACCCCTGGCAAAAGGAGAGGGTAAAACCATCTTTTTGACCCTCAATCTGGCGGACCTTAAAATGGTTAAAGTGATGGCCGAATTTGTCGATGTAAAATGAAGTATTCGACCAGCTTTGGGTAGTAGGTATCTATAAAATCACAGCGCAAAAAAAAATCGCGCCTGCGGTGCAAAATAAATAAGTGGGCACAATACTGAACACCCATATCGCAATATATGTATAGCAAATAGTACAATGTACACACCTTCCCTGTCTTTCATCACGAACTTGTATGTCGGCACACTTCTCTGCTCTAAAGCACTTTTTAGAATGAACTGGGCAAATTTCCCCACAGCCCTGCCTTTCCACCCTAATCCCGCGGACCACCGCAAGAGGGGCAGGGAGGGCAGCTGACCCCCAATCTAGAGTTTTTGATAAATGTAATCTGAATGTTTTAATGGGATGGATTTCCGAGATCGGGACCCAGGCTAAGCTAAGCTTGTTGCGCGGGCCCTAACCCCACCATCCGATCGCGCAATTCTAATCATTGGCATAATTTAGTGGCGAAGTTTATCGTCCCCAAAGACTGAAGACGGTCCCCCGGCTCGCTGGCTTGTGGACAAACAAATAATTTTGGTCTTCTATGAAATCATAAGAGGGAGCCCTTCCGAAAAAATATATATAAACACAGCGAGACAACAGGAAAGGGCCCTATCAGGGATGGCAAAGCCCCCCCCCCCCCAGACCGACATATGCCACTAAGGCCGAAGAAGGGCCTGAAAGAAAACCAGCCACTTTCATAATGGGATGTTTAACTGAGATACCAGAACTGCTATCCAAACTTCTGGAAGGCCATGTCGAGAAATCACTTACAGCATACCATAGGCGTAGAAACAGGGGGTGGGGGTAGGGGGCATGGGCCCCTAATTTATGTTTGCCAGATTGTATTATAAAATATTTTATTTTGCTTGTTGAGAGAAAAATATTGCAAAAGAGCCCCGACGAGAAGAGCCCAAATCTGCAAAGATATATTCCATAGGGGGTTGGGTTTCTCTCAACGAGATCAAAGTTGCACTGCCCCCCCCCCACACGCACACACTTTTCGTGACGTTCCTACATCCCTGCAGCATACTCTGTTTGGTTGTAAAGTTTCTACTGCCGAATATAATTGATGTTTTGTCCTGTCATTCAGCGCTGTGTCGAAAAATGCCTATGCCAAATAGCTTCATAAGGAAGCATATGTTAAAAGCAGCGTTACTGGACCAGCGAACGAACACTTCCCTACAGACAATATTATGCTAGTTGTGTAAGCAACGATGAGAAATCATTGCATTTGTACTTATTAACTTTATAAATAATTATTTTATCATAAGTTCCGAACTTTTACAGTTCAATTCTTTTCTTCTTTCGAAGCACTTCTTTTTTCTTCTTTTGTCATAACAATATGCGCCACTTTCGAAATTTGCTTTTTTTAAGTTTCGACACGACGGGACCATCTGTCAGCCTGAAAGGGCCTCAGGCCGTCAGTCAGCCTGAGGGGGCCCTGCCAGCCTCAGAGGGGCCCTCGGCCGGCTTGAAGAGTCCCTTGATCGGCCTGCGAGGTCCTCTGTCGGTCTGAGGGGGCCCTCTGTCGACCTGACGGGGCCCTCTGTCGACCTGATGGGGGCCCTCTGTCCTCCTCTGTGTACATCCTTGCAGTGCAGATCTTTGCAGGCTGACTCGTTTGTTAATTCAGACTGTTGCAGGTCCCAGGGTAGATTCTGCCAAATTTGCCGGGTATGATATCCAGAATAGTTATTAGTGGCATGGAACCTCAGAAGTTACGGTACCCTAAAACACAACCCCGAGTCACCTGTCACCACTACCACTACACACAGAATAAGTAGTTGAAAAAGTGTTAGCGAAGCTAAAATATGTATGCCCTGTGTCCATGGGGGTCCCATATCACTGACCGCGGGTACTACCTTGGCGAACTCCTGGATACGCCTTTTAATTGATACCCAAACAGCTGTGCCAAATTTGGCGGTGCTGGCGCCGTCGTTTTCCCGCTAGTCTCGAAACACCTCGGGGGGAGGGGAGGGGAAATGACCCCCCTCCACACCAGGGCGAGGGTTAAGGCACCTATACCGAACCAAGATCAGCGATCGAAGAGGCAGAAATCGCTCAAAAGTGAGGGTGCAATTAACATTGTTGGCACCCTTGACCTAAAACGTGGGGCCCTGGCCTCCCCCTCCCGGTTCTTAGGTATGCTTATGGGAATTATGGCAATGCGGGGTTATGAAGTCATCGTTATTCCCCCAGCTTTAAGGCATTCATCTCGAACCAATATCAGCGAGAAGAGGGTGAAATCGCTGAAATGTGAGGGGCCAGTTATCATTGTTGCCCCCTCCCAGGCTAAAAAGTGGGACATGTGACTCCCGCCCCTTCCCTACGCGAGGTCGTGAAATAGTTATTGTCCCAACTTCAAGGCATTCATCTCAAACCAATATCAGTGATCGATAAGGGATAAATCGCTCAAAAGTGCATGTGTGTGTGTGTGGGGGGGGGGCAGTTATCATTACTACCCCTCCCCCCCAGCCTCATAGTGGGAGCCCATGTGGCCCCCCAGGCCCCAGCCCCGGACCTACGCCTATGATTGTGAAGTTATGAATTAATAATTATTCTGCCAACTTTATGGCATTCATATCGAACCAATATCAGTGATTGAAGAATTATAAATCATCAAAAGTAGGGAGCAGTTAATAGTGTTGGATTCCAGCCTAAAAAGTGGGGCCTTAGCCTTCCCGGCCCCCTGGGTCTTACGCTTATGGGTTATGACTTATTGGTATTGCGGGGTTGTGAATTCATCATTATTTTCGCAACTTCAAAACATTCATATCGAACCAATATCAGTGATTGAAGGAGGAATGTTCAAAAATGAGGGGGTCAATTAACATTACTGCCCCCCCCCAGCCTGAAAAGTGGGGGGACATGGCCCACACGGACCCCCCCCCCCCCCCCGTTCCTACGCCTATGGTCCAGGGAATACAACTCAAAATTTTCACGCCGCTCCGCGGCGCAATTTAACTACAAATTATATTATTATATGCGGGTTAAAAAATCGTGCCTTTTCTCGGCGCATTTATGTGTTATGTTGCTACTTTCCTATATCATTGGGCAAACGAGTTCGCTTTAATACCTTTTTACCGCACTTTTAAACGCATAACATTGTTACAGGTCCGCACCATGCCAATGCGACGCGATGATGAGAATGCATATCCAGGGTATAATATTTTTTTTTAATCGTACCGCTTCGCGGCTCAATTAATTTAAGAGTTCCAGGTCTTGAACCTAAAAAACAAGTTGTTATACGTATAGCTGATTCCAAATTGGTGTCACTGGTTCCAAAGTTGATATGGCAGTTTGTTAACTCAAGCTCCCAAAAGTTGGTATGGCCATGCCATACATGTCATAATCCTTAAAGGGAATAGGTCACCTTGAAAAATGTCTTAAAAATTGGCTATACGGGGTATATTGAGCTGAAAATCACGAATATGACATTTGTTTGGACGATAGATGGATATCCGTTGAGAAATGGACATGTTTCTCTTTTCTCCTTCATGGCCATAAAAAACTTCAGGACAATGTATGACGTCATGCATATGGTAGCTTGGATATGGAAGCAATTGCATACAATAACGGCAAGCATTTCCATGAAACAAACACATGAAATACCTGGTCTGTGTAAAAATCAGATTCATGATCAATGATGTATAAGGTCAACAAGAACAAGAACTTACCAGAAAATCGTCGCGTTCAACTCAGGGTCGCCCCGTTTATATATTGGGACTTGCACCTTCTTACAATACAATTTCGCAAGCTCGGAATTCTGGCTTCTGATCCCGGCAATGCATCCAGTCACTGAACCAACTCGGTGGTAATAGCAGACCTTGGCAATAACAACCTATACTACTTCTGTACTATTTCAAAGTTACTAATGCCACGGCCGAAGTCTGTATAAATACCACGGCTAGTTTACGGCAGAATCTGCGTATGACGCAATTCTGACGTCAGCTGGTATGACGTCATACCTCTGGCGAGCGTTCATTCCCCGATTGTGGCCCAGAAGAGCGGGAATGAAAACGGGCCCACTAGTCCTGTGTCGAAATTACTTAACGTAGAGAGGTAATTCTTTCACCACAAACCATTTTTAGATCTGCTCTACAAATCTGCTATCTCAGTCCAAAACCCCATGTTAAAGGTGAACTATTCCCTTTAAAGGGAAATAATGACCTTTTCCCACAAAAATGGAGTTAGCACTTGAAATCACCAGACGAGACCAAAATATATTGTAAATTCATCACATTTTGCATGCAAATTTTCCTACCGAAAGATATTTCAAGTTATAGTTGATAAGCGTTCCACACTTTTAACGACCGGTACTTGCAAGTACTTTTGGTCCTCATCAAACTGCGGGCTTTTCCCGTATTTCTATTTTACGCAATGGAGTGGAAAATATATTGTGCGTTCTGCTTGTTGTGATTATATGCCCGGCGATCCTCTAAAACTAACAGCGATTGGAAAAAGTGGCAATAAAATCGGAAGCTCATCGATGCACATCAACAGCGGCATAGTTAGTGGTTGCGACCCTCAATTTTTGAAAATCGCTTCATTTGTTTTCAACATTAGGAGTTTGTATAATTTGTCTGTGGCTGTATATAACACTATGCTTTATATTATCATGAAAAATACAAATAAAATCCCCAAAAAAACTAACAAACAATAACACAAAACTGGCAATTAAATCGGAAGCTCATCGATGCACATCGACGGCGACCTATTTAGCGTCGGCGATTTGTTTACAAAGTCATTGCCATGCTTCTCGGCGCACTTAACCATTTGTGGCGAGTTGTTCCTGATTATATGCTGAGAAGCGGGTATCGTCAAAGGCTATCATCCCAAATTCCCGATTAGTATACCCAAGTCCCGTAGCAAGCTTTGTTAATGACGTCACTGGTGCCATTCTTGTGTAGCATTGGAGAATATATCTGATTTCGAGTCGAAAGCTAATTAAAGACTTATTCAAAGTATTTTTTTTAAGTTTGAATTTTTTTGTTAATCATTATTGAAGGTATTTTATCACTGTATTTCATAGAAGTTGACACTTCAGAAACTTATGACGTAATAATATCGCAATATGCATTTCCCTCGCCTTTTGATACTGTGGCGCAGTGCTTTGCGAATACTTGCTTGCCTGGGGTTCAAATCATTCTGCCCTTATTTCATTCGAGTTGGTATAGTTTGCATGTTGTTGTTATTCATGACTTATACTGATAGTCAGTCATGCATTACGGATGCTTCACGGATCAGTTTGATCGGAAACGTCACAGAGCCTCCAAAAATGCCGCACTCGATGTAAACAATGGTAGGGAAGGACGAATTTGTCAATGACCTTCATGAAGTACACAAGGTACTTGTATTGTATTTTTTTCCAAACTTACAACTTTGAATTTGGGAATAATTGTATTTAATTCTTAAATTTAAATAAAATAATTTTAAAACCATAACGGTAGCCTAAGAAATTGTTGCTAACAAAATCAAAAGGTTATTATTTCCCTTTAAGTAACGTGCCTTTTCATCAGATTTGTTTAGCCCTTTCAACGCTCGGGAAGGTGGCCCTTTCCGAGGCGCCGCTCCCCATCCCCCTGGACGAAGTACTGGCTACGTGCCTGTATGTATGTATATATATATATATATATATATATATATATATATATATATATATATATATATATATATATATATATATATATATATATATATATATATATATATATATATATATATATATATATATATATATATATATATATATATATATATATATATATATATATATATATATATATATATATATATATATATATATATATATATATATATATATATATATATATATATATATATATATATATATATATATATATATATATATATATATATATATATATATATATATATATATATATATATATATATATATATATATATATATATATATATATATATATATATATATATATATATATATATATATATATATATATATATATATATATATATATATATATATATATATATATATATATATATATATATATATATATATATATATATATATATATATTTGTGAAAGTCGGAAGCAGGTTATTATGTAAACATTCTCGATTAAACACAACTGCGGAAATGGCGTTAATCAGCTTCTTGTTGGTGCTCTCAAGTTTTCTTATAATATTCTTTGCTTCATTTGAATGTTCTCGGATGATGTTCATGTACAGAAAGAATAGGATAATGTATGAAATATTCATTTATAAAGGTCAACGCGTTTCGTCAATTCAATGACATTATCAAGACTGATTTGTTAGTTCGCGGCAATACAAGTAATTATTATAAAACTCATGCGACACTTTCTAAGGAGCTTCAAGTTTAACATTCAATGTTGCAAAACACACAGTACCTACACAATTCAATGAGTCAGTAATACTTCTTTTACATCTAATACATATTTTAAATCTAATACATAGATAGATAGATAGATAGATAGATAGATATGTATTAGATTTAAAATATGTATTAGATGTAAAAGAAGTATTACTGACTCATTGAATTGTGTAGGTACTGTGTGTTTTGCAACATTGAATGTTAAACTTGAAGCTCCTTAGAAAGTGTCGCATGAGTTTTATAATAATTACTTGTATTGCCGCGAACTAACAAATCAGTCTTGATAATGTCATTGAAATGACGAAACGCGTTGACCTTTATAAATGAATATTTCATACATTATCCTATTCTTTCTGTACATGAACATCATCCGAGAACATTCAAATGAAGCAAAGAATATTATAAGAAAACTTGAGAGCACCAACAAGAAGCTGATTAACGCCATGTCCGCGGTTGTGTTTTAAT